>JAKTWB010000004.1:0-110746 GCA_030560845.1 Pichia scutulata
TGTTGAGATGAGAATCTTGAATATCTAGTCAGAGTCATGAGTTGACTCTGATGTTAATAACTTACCATATAGGGACAGATATTCTAGATGTTTCTAATTATATCACTCATTGAAATATGTTTTCTAGAAGTCGCTGCCTATATAAAGGGCACGATTTTCCTCCCATAGTTTACTTATCTAGTCTTTGTATAGCTACTTTAATTATCAGTTATCATATAATCTTAAGTACACTGTCAAAGTCAGTTACATGACAACAGTTGAAAGTTATAGAAAGTTATAAATAAAATATAGACGATTTGGTTATATAGAAGGGCGAAGGCTGCCCCTTTTATATTTTCTAGACTCTTTATTTTTATAACTTTAAAAAACCTGAATGTTGTAATGTAACCGACTTTGACAGTGTACTTGAGATTATATGATAACTGATAATTAAAGTAGCTATACAAAGACTAGATAAGTAAACTACAGGAGGGAAATCGTGCCCTTTATATAGGCAGCGACTTCTAGAAAACATATTTCAATGAGTGATATAATTAGAAACATCTAGAATATCAGTCCCTATATGGTAAGTTATTAACATCAGAGTCAACTCATGACTCTGACTAGATATTCAAGATTCTCATCTCAACATTACATTCTTACTACACTCATTTATTCCTCTATATAAGGAGGTATTTCCTCTTATATCTTCTCTTCCCTGGTTATATACTTATTTATATTGTTTCTTTTTATAACTTATCTATAATATAATCATGGACCCTATTATCAGAGTAAATACATTACAACAGAGTCTTCCGTTAGTAGAGGTTCAGGGATACAGCGTTTGGTAACAAAACCAATCAACTCCTTGTTAGCTCAGTCGGTAGAGCGTTCGGCTTTTAAGAATTCTTTAAGAAGTCGACCGAAATGTCCAGGGTTCGAGCCCCTGATGAGGAGTGTGTTATTTTTTTTACATAAACTAATTTTTAATTTTTAAAATGAATAATTTATGTCGACTTCATTACTTTTTGTAAAATAATAGGCTTCTCTTCTAAAAAGTCTGATCTTCCAAAAAATTTTAAAAACCTGATTTTTTTCATGAATAACGAAGAAGATGTTGGATAAGCTATACCATTTCGTCAATTTGGTTGGAGTTTCAACATCGAAGTTTCAAGATTCATGCGTTATCTTGATCTTAATGTTAATAATTTATCACGTTTTTGACAATTTTAACATAATTAACAGGGTAAGAACATCATATTCAATTAATCCAATCTATTTCAGCAACTCAAGTTTAAAGAAACCAATTTGTATGAAAGATTTTGTAAACGAAAATGTACCTGAATTCAGAGAAAATGCAAAGTCATTAGTCAATCCATTTTTATATAACGGACATTTACAAACTATGTTTGCTGGTATCAGAAAGTTTAGAAATTCAGATCTTCTATATTTTAGAAGACAAATCCAACTTATTTCAGATGGTGGATCTGTTGCACTAGATAATGTAATTTCAAAGGAAGAGTTTACTGAAATTAAATCAAGTGAAATCAAAACACCTGCTGGTCAACCAAACTATTTGGATAACTATACACGTTATATGACAGGTGAAGAACTTGAAAATCAGCATTCAAAAGATGAAGGTGCAATACTAATTGCATTAACTGGGTTATCTGGATCATCAGCAGAATCTTATATTAGGTGTTTTTTTAAAAGATTGTCAGAAGACAAGTCGTTTGATTTATATGTTCTTAATTCACGGGGTTGTGGAAATTGTAATTTATCAAACCCCAGATTATTCTGTGCATTATGGACAGAAGATATCAGAACAGTTGTTAAATTTTTTAAAGCACAATATCCAAATAAAAAAATTTATTTATTCGGTGTAAGTCTGGGTTCGATCGTTATGATGAATTATTTAGCACAGGAAGAAGAGAATTCAAACGTTACATTGGCAATAGGGTTTGGTTCTATTTGGGATTTACGAGGATCGTCATATTTTCTTGAAAATGGTCTAATTTCATCGTTATTTTATTCAACGGCTCTGACATTCCCATTAATTAAATTAATTAAATACCATTCGTCAAAACTTTTGAATAATTTAATATTTAAAGACCAATTCATTCATGTTCATAAAGTTTGGAAGCTAAAAGATTTTGATAATATTTTTACATCAAAAATGTTTGGATTTACATGTGCAGATGACTACTATTTAAATGCCTCACCAATTAATAGGATCTATAAGATTAAAACACCATTTATAAACATAAGTGCATTGGATGATCCAATTACAGGAGGTTTAAACGTTGGTGCATTACCAATTGATCAAGCAAAATTCAATCCATTCATTTCAATGATTAATACAACATTAGGCGGACATGTTGGTGCTTTTAAATGGAATAATGTACGTTGGTACGCTGATCCGTTAACTAAATTAGTTACTGAATTTCATAAAAAGATTTCATCAAAAGATAATTATGAAGTTTTAGTTGAAGATAAATTTGTTCCGAAAGTCGTATTTGTTGATGGTAAACTACCAATTCATAAAGAAATTTAACTCCACTGGAGATAGGCGGGGCTATCTATATCTTGAATATTATTCGTATTAATACTATTATTTGTTTTATATTTTATAATTACTAACCTTCAATATTCGTTAAGGCAAAACTCTACAGATTGGAAAAAATTACAGGCGTAACAGTAGTTTATCTGTTAAAGTTTTTCAGCAAATCAGAATTGTAAAAAGGGATCTAACCTCTTAGCAATTTGTAGATTTTTGAAAGTTGTGGCCAAAATGAATCAGCTCAAATTTTTGTGAAAAACATTTTGTTAGCATACACACACAAATTTGTTTTTGAGATGCGCCCTGTGACATCTTGGAAAATTTCTTAACTGTGCATGAGCGAAACGCAAATTGTACCAGTTTTTGGCAGTTTTATGTAATTTTTGGTCAGGTCTCTAACAACCGCCAGCCATCTTCATATAGTGAAAGTATTGGAAATTAGAAAATTTTTAATTTAAATTGTTTGCCACCTCTACTTTCTTTCTTTTGGGCTTTACCTTTCAAGGCTCTCTGAATAAAAGGTATGCATAAATTTAATTTTGTTTTATAAAACTAACTTGAATAAAATAATGACATTAAGATAACTAAAAAATATTGAAACGCAAATAAAGAGAAAAATAAAACACAAAACACAAATAAGTCTTTAAAATGATAAATAAAAGAGTCAATCACTTAACATAAAATTTTATAAAGCAGGACCAGCAGCGATAACTTCTTTAGTACAACCAGAAGAGTATTTTTCGAAATTTTCCATAAATAATTGAGCTAAATTAGTAACTTCAGTTTTGAAATCGTCAGTACCTGTAGCCCAAAATTTAGATGGATTTAAAACTTCGGTTGGAACACCCGGACAAGTCTTAGGAATTTGTAAACCGAAAGTTGGGTAAGTTTCAAATTCTTGTTCAGCCAGTTCACCTGAATGAATTGCATCTAAGATTGCTCTAGTGTACTTTAATGGACATCGTTTACCACCCTTAGTGTAGGATTGTCCACACCAACCAGTATTTAATAACCAAGCAGTTGAACTATGTTCAGACATTTTATCAGATAATTGTTGTGCATATTTCATTGGATGTAAAACTAAGAATGGTTGTCCAAAACATGCGGAGAATGTTGCTTCAGGTTCAGTGATACCAACTTCAGTACCAGCCATCTTTGAAGTGTAACCAGAAATGAAATGGTACATAACTTGTGCATTTGTTAACTTAGAAACAGGTGGCAAAACACCTCTTGCATCACAAGTTAATAAAACAATATTCTTTGGATGTGAATCTGCTAAACATGGAATTTTTGCAGATGGAATATATTCAATTGGGTATGCACATCTAGTATTTTCAGTAACATTTGCAGCTTCATAATCAACGTTTCTTGTAACTGGATCATAAACAACATTTTCTAAAACTGAACCAAATCTAATTGCATTGTAAATTTCTGGTTCCTTTTCACCAGATAAATCTAAACATTTTGCATAACAACCACCTTCAATGTTAAAGACACCATGATCAGACCAACAATGTTCATCGTCACCAATTAATTCTCTATGAGGATCAGCAGATAAAGTAGTTTTACCAGTACCTGATAAACCAAAGAATAAAGTAACATCACCTTCCTTTTTACCTTGATTTGCAGATGAATGTAAAGTTAAAACCTTATGCTTAACTGGCATCAAGTAAAACATAACAGTGAAAATACCCTTCTTCATTTCACCTGCATACTCAGTACCTAAAATAACCATTTCCATTGATTTGAAATTAATTTCAACGGAAGTTGAAGAAGTCATACCTTTAGTATAAACATTTGCAGGGAATTGACCAGCATTCCAAATAGTAAAATCTGGTTCACCAAAGTTTTTTAATTCTTCAGTAGTTGGTTTAATTAACATATTTTTCATGAATAAAGCATGGTAAGCTCTTGCACAAACAACTCTAACCTTGATTCTATATCTTGGATCCCAACCAGCAAAAGCATCAATTATATAAACCTTTTCTCTTGTTCTCAAATAATCAATTGCTCTAGATTTTGAAATATTCCAAGTATTTTCATCAACTTTTTTATTGACTGGACCCCACCAAATATGTTCAGTTGAAGTTTCTTCATCAACAATTCTTTTATCCTTTGGAGATCTACCAGTTTTTGAACCAGAAAATGCAATTAATGCACCAGATGATGAAATAGTGGTACCCTTTTCCTTTAGACCATCTTCATATAAAATTGGAACAGCTGAATTATAATGAATTTTTGCATCAGGATTCAGACCTAACTTAACAGCAATTGAAGATTTTCTTTCATTTTTATTGAATGGAGAATCGTGTTCTTCAGAGACACTTTCTCTGTACTCATTTTGAATATCAACAGCAGTTGGAGCCATTTTTTTTTATTTTTTTTAGTTTGTGAAATTAAGTCAGTAAAACGAAACCACAGAATTGTTATAAGTAATCAAATTAAAGTTTTGTGATGAAAAGTAAAGTAAGGAATGTTGTAGATATTTATAAGAAAATTTGGGAATGGGCCCGGAGAAAAAAGCTTCACCAAAATATAGAGTTCTTCGAAAAGGTGAACTCCCGGGTATGCCCAAAAGGGTTTTTTGTTTGTCGGAGGAGGAGATGAGATTGTTCTCTTACAGAGTTTTTGTTTTTCGTGGGCGTAATCTACGGGTTCCCACGGATTCTACGAACTCTCCCATGGGCGCTCAATGAAACTCAATAAAACCTTAAACTTTCGCTACGTCTTTCCGCGTTTTTACGGTCCGGAGCGCTACGGAAAACTACCTAATTAGGGAAAACCTCCGTAGCGTCCCGGAACTAGAAGCATGGACAATAGGACCAATTTTTAGTGATTGTTTGTTATCATTACTGGCAAATGTAAATATCAGTCACCAGGTACAATTGGAAACACTAGATGGAGGTTTCGAAATAATAGATGTCATCTCAATGTAATTAAAAATTGAGAAATATTTGATTTTATTAATTATCAAACTTGAAGACAGCCGAATTGAAAAATATTTTTATGTAATTGTATATATAATAACGATGTTTACGTGACAGATATAAATCATCTAAAATTACGAACTAGTATCACAAAACATACCGATATTAATCCTGCTGAAATATGTGTCAAACTGAATTAATCCACAAAAAGATTCTACGAATTTAATTGAAGCAGTTAAAATAATTTTGTTTCGTTGTTTTACACCCCACAAAAATTACCTAATTGATAAAAAAATTAGATAAACAAAAATAAAAAAGAAAATTCCCAGTTTTTTCCACATCCCACTAGACGTGGGGTGCAATGTAATTTTAACTTTAATTTTAATTTTGACTGACTTTATATTTTATCTTTATGTTTGTTATGTAGTTTATGAATTAAGTAAATGATAGAGATTAAGCATTTCACCTTATTAACCAGAATTAAGGGGATTTGTACGACTAGCATAGAGAGTGATTTCCATCACTATTTAGTAAATGTAAAGGCTAAATATGCTGCCCGCCTTTCCCGCGTAATTGGACAATAAGTTTTAGCATTTGGGGACAGGGACCTAGCCCCAGGGGACCCAACCCCAGATAATTAAAAATAAAAATTATCTTGACGTCCCGGTTGATTGTTTTTTAAATTCAAAATTTCAATTTTTTTTCGTAAACATTGTGGGGTAAATAGCCTTTATCGTCACAATTTTCATATAATTTTTTAAAAAGATTTTTAATTAAAAAATAGTTAAAAATAGATAATTTTGAAAGTGAAAAATAATGATCGACATGGGGTGTAATTTTTAAATGGAGGTGTAATCTAGCTGATGAGCCCTTTTTTTGTTTACCTTTTTAATTAGTTTTAGTATTTTTTTTTAAAGTATAAGAAAATTGTTAAACTAAAAAATGCACAGGAGTCTATAGAAAAGAAATTAGATAAAAAAGGAGAAAGATAAAAAAATTAGTTGTCATGAAAAGGGAGAGTATGAATACAATATAAGTAATATATATATACAAAATGGTGTAGGTGTTGAGAAAATTACCTATTTCAATTAATCTTAAGCTCTTGAATTACCTTGGTTTGATTCAATTTGATAAATTTCTTCTTGATGTTTAACCTTTTCATTACATTCGAATTCTTCTTCATCTTCAGTTTCAAAAGATGAATTTTTATGTTCTGGACCAACGAAAGTAATAATAATAACATAAGCAAAAACACAACCAACAAAAATTGCCATAACTTTTGCATAATCGTAAATTGGTCTACCAGCAGGTGAAGTTATTGGGAAATTTTCACCAATTGTTGTTTCGATTGTTGAAGAAGCTGAAGATGCTAAGTTACCTAATTGATAAGAAATACCAACAACAAAAGATCTGAAATCAGGTGGAGCTAATTCAGATAAATGAATTGGGACAACCCCCCAAGAACCTTGAACAAAGAATTGCAAAAAGAAAGCACCTGCATTGATATTTGCATTATCAATAAAGGCCCATGGATAAATTAATGCACCACCTGCAATACAACAAACAATAATTGATAATCTTCTACCAAAGAAATTAGAGAAATGTCCAACAACAATACCACCTAAAATTGCACCCAAATTAGCAACACAATTTGTAACAGTTGTTGCATCTTCAGAAAATTCATATCTAACAGATAACAAAGTTGGATATAGATCTTGAGAACCATGTGACATGAAATTGAAACCAGCCATAAGTAGGACCATATAAACAATCATTAACCAATACATTTTCAAAGATTCCTTTGCCTTTTGCTTAAAAGACTTTTGGAAAATACCATGTTCAATATTATATCTTTCAATTTCTTGTTGTCTTTGGAATGCTTTAGTTTCCGGTAATACTGCTCTAAAACAACAAATTAAGAAACAAACACCTGCACCAAACCAAAACATTGCTCTCCATCTATGAGAAGAGTTATCAGCAATTGCTCTTTTAAAGACAACAGCTAATAAATAACCAAACGCATAACCTTGTTGTAAGAAACCAGAAATAAAACCTCTTGCTTCAGTTGGACAATCATCTAAAGCGGTTGCAGCAGCATTACCATAAACACCACCCAACATAACACCGAAAACAGCTCTAACACCTAAAAATTGCTCATAAGTTTGAATGAAACCAGTACCAATTTCTAAGAAACAAACAAATAATAAATTAATAATCAAAGGCCATTTTCTACCATATTTATCACCAAGATAACCGAAAAAGAAACCACCAACAGATCTTAACATAAGAACGACAGTGATACCCCAGGTAATATCCTTAACATTTTTATCAAAATCATGAGCTAATTCAGTTGTATTCAGAGAGATGGAGAAAAAATCATAAGCATCCCAGGACCATGCAATAAAAGCAGAAAAAATCATTAACCATTGTTTGTAACCAATCATTCTCAAACCAGGTAAAGGATTTAATAAATGTTTATTTGCATTCATGGATTGTTTAGTTGGAAATAATTCGGTAACTCTTGTTTTGAAATATCTTGTGATTGCGACTGATGAAAAGTCAGGTTTAACCATTGGATGAGCCTCCTTGATTTGACTACCTATGTTTTGTTCATCATTTTGGTCATCATCACTTTTAAAAGTTTGAAATGAAGAATTGGAGTTTTGATTTTCAAGATTTTGTTGTAACTCAAAATCGGTCTCTTGAGCGTATTCAGTCTTTGAATCTGGTTCTTTTCTATCAAAGAGAGGCATTGTAAAAGTTAGTTTATTGGAGAAAGACTAAACAAAAAAAACAAAAAAATAAGAAAAGAGTTAAAGTAAAACGTTAGAAACTTGACTGGAGAAGTAGAGGAAGTAGGATCCAATTTATAGAGATCAAACATCAACCAGGATCAGAATCATAAAAAAGTCAAGGTCATGGACATAGCCAGAGAACAATGTCCGCAAATAAAGTTGAAAGTGCGACTCAGGTTTTTGGTATGGGGAAATGGCGAAAAGGAAAAAAGGGAACATTGGTGGAAATTATTTGCCGCATTTACTTACAGTTTTTCTGGACGAAGGGAGATACGGCGGAGTACATACGTAGATCAGAACATGAATTGCCCTCCATTGGGACGGGAAGAAAGCTGGTTGCTAGTTGGGAGACAACGGAGGGCGGAGGTTTGCAAGGTACACGACCAGCGGACATGTTTGTGCCGACGTTATGGCGGAGTTTTGTAGAGATGCTAAGAGGGGAAGAGATGTGGATGTGAATCCACCACCAATGAAAATTCTGTAAACAATCTTACTTTTTATTTCCACAATTGGTGGATAAGCAAATTGGTAAGTCAGCGAGATGGATGACCAAAGATTTGCAGTATTTTTTTTGTAATTCGAAGATTGTGAAACGGTGAGTAATTTCCTGATTTGCCGACACGGGTGCACAAAGCCGCTTAGGACCGCACCAAACCGCTTAGGACCGCACAAAAGCGGCCAAAACCGCACAAAACGCTCGCCGCGCACATCCCGGTGAACTTGAAAAAGCCGACTTTTGCTGGACAGTTGACGCAGAAAGTGGAAAAATTTGCCAAAAGCAAAAAGCGAAAAACACAACAACCGGCGCGCGGGGAAAAGGGGGTTGTCGGTATGGTGGCTATATACTGCAAATTGGGCAGAGCAGAGAGCGACGCGTCGGTAACAAGATGCCAGTCCCGGATTGCCGGTTTTGATTGGACTGAATTAAAGTGGAATGGAAGAATAATTTGATTACCTTATATAAAATGAACTAAAGTGAACTAAAGTGAACTAAAATGGGATAAAATAAGGTAAAATAAAAAAATAACATAGAATAAATTCAAGTGAAATCAGGCCAAATTATATATACTATAAAAAGTCAGAGAAAACTCATGGAATCCACACCTATTCAACCTTTTCTTGGACCTTGTTTAATAAATCAGAAGTTGGGTCTGATGATTCAACAATAAATCTATCAGTTAATGGAGCAATAACTCTAAAATAAATTAATTCAGCACCATTGGTGAATGGTAATGCAATATAAATTAAGAATAACGTCTTAAATAAGAAGTATGCTGGAACCCAGTATAAAATTGCCTTTGACCAAAATTCAATAATTTGTAATGCTGCAAAAACAACCCAATAGGTTAATAATTTCGTATCATCATTTGTACTTTTGGTCTTTAATGCCTTCAATGATAAGTATCCTGGAAATGCAAAACCTGCGACGTTACTTAATAATTGTCCAATACCTCCAAAATTAAGGAAAACAACTAAGAAATAAAATGCTCCTGCTCCTAAAACTGCATATGATCTTGGTAACTTAGTTTGTTGCTCAAATGAGTTTAAAATTGAGACATTTTTGGTATGCTATATAAAAGGAAAGTTGAGGCAAGGTGATGGTTAGTATTTCAGGTTTGAAAAAAAAAAAATCGAAACGAAAAAGGACGACAATTCTATACTTACTGCATCAATTGTTGATAAATATTTTTGTGCTTGAGCTTGAATGTTCTTAAAATCCATTTTGACGGTTCAATTGGGTGTTCGACTAGATATAAATATAATGGCTAAAGTAGCCTCCTATCTTCGATCAAATTCTCTGACAGTTCAAAATTGAATTGAAGGCAATTTTTTGGAAATTTGCGCGATAAATCCAAATCATGCCTAAAATAAAATTCAAAATATTATTTTTTTATTTTAATTTTTTTTTAATTTTGTAATTTTTACTTTTACTTTTAAATTTAATTTTGCAAAATTCTATACTATTTACACAATTCCTATCTTTATAATAGTTTACTACTTGAAAAATCAAATTGCTTATCAATTTTATTACCATCTAGAACATAACTCAATTTAACACGGATTTTAATCTTCGATCCAATATTACCATTAATTTTCATATTAAGTAAAGTAAATTCATCATTTAATAGACTACTTTTAGAAATCGATGAAAGTTGTAACCTTTGCTGTTTTGGAACAGCACATAAAATTGTAATATTGGTTATTGTTTTATTACTTATATTCTTAATAATCGTTTCAAATTCTGCAGCTCCATTATTGTCTCCTACACTTTTTTCAATGAATCCAACCTTGATTGAGCTATCGTTGAACGCTTCAATGGAATTAGGCTCACTTGTTTCACCTATTTTCGGTGTTGATGTAATTGAACTTGATCCAAAAATATCACTTAATAAATCAATTGCATTATCATTAGATTTTGCTTTCATTTGAATTCCTTGCCTGTTATTTGTGTTCGTTACATCATCATCACCTAATAAATCTAATAATAAACTACCACTCTTAGACTCTTTCTCTATAGATGCTTCTTCATGACTTACTGTATTAACATTTGATGATCTATCCAATAATGTTAAATATTCATGATTCCTGATAGGTGGCGCAGGCATTCTTTCTAATAATCCTTTCTTAATTGAACTTGGTTCACCAAAGATTTTCAAAAATTCAATTGCTCTAGTCTGAATTTCTAAATTAATATCTTGTGTTGAATTAACCAAAATTTTCCTTAATACTTCAATGTTAGATTTATTGTTTAACTTGATTGATAACTTTAAACATGCTGTTAAAACATAAATTTTAATTTTGATCTTTTGTTCATTACTTGAATAATTGGAAACAGCTAAAATTGTGTTTAAGATCTCAATGATTGAATCTTCATTATTTTTCCCATCATGTAAAATTAAAGCTGAATATTCACCCAAACACCAAATAGTAGTTAATGATAAACCAAATTGTTCATATGAACTATTTTTTGAACTTTTAAGCAAATGATTCAAAATATTCTTGACCATTGTTGTATTTTTACTACAATGCATAATCATTGATAAAATTGTTGATAAAATTGAGTCATTAATAAAATTACCTGAAATTTCCAACATTTTAATCATATTTAACAAATTAGCTTCTAAATTATTATTAAATTTGCTGCATAAGACTGACAATTGATTTGTAATAAAAAATTTCAATTCATCATCATCTTCAGTTTTCAAATAATTTAACAATTCATTTGTTAATAATTTAATATTCTGTTGGTTAATTATACCAAAGATTAATTCTAATGATCTTCTACGAATAGAGATATCACCATCATATAGACATCCAACAATTATATTTCTATGCCTTTGAACTGCTAATGGTTCGAATTCAATTACTTGCAATAATGTATCTAGTGCAACATATCTTATATTATTATCCTTTTGGATTAAAAATTTACTTAATATATTAACACCTAAAACTTTCAATGAGGAATCTGAATTGATGGAAAAAATAGTTTTTATAGTTTCATATAAAATTGAATATCCTGCACCTTTAGAATTTTCAAACTTTGCACAAATTTGTGTCAATAAGTCATTCAAGTTTTCAAAATTTTCAACATTTTGATTATTTTGTAGCAAAAGCCTCAATGTTTTCAATAATGCAACAAACAAAAATGGATCCGAAATGCCCTTAATATTATATTCAGGTGAATAACTTGCAGAACATAAAATTTTCAAATGTGATAAAATTTTTGGTAAGAATTTGATTAAATCTTTATGATAAGTTGAATCATTATAATAAATTGAATTAATTAATGTACATGCACTTAATAAAATAGAATGAGATTTCTCATTCAGTAAATTATCAATATACGGCAAATAAATTTCGCATAGCATTGAATCTTTATCAATTAATTTTGATGCAACAATAATTGACTTTTTTTTAACATAAGATTGTGGAGATTTTAACAAATTTTCGATATTTGGATATAAATCCTTAGCCAATTCAACAGACGCAATGCTACCCAAAGTGGATAATGCCAATCCAACAACTAACTGGTCGGAAGATTTTAAATCAATATCTAAGGAATTTGTTAATAATGTTAAAATATCTTGATTTTCATCCAATATTAACATTGCAGCTAAGTAACCGACTCTTTTATCCATATATCTATTGGAAGCAATTAATTTCAAACATTCAACTTGTCCAAAATAAGTAGATTCACCAAGAATATATAAGTATAATAATTTTTGAATATTTTTCCTTCTTTTATCATTATCTAAATGTATGTCTCTAAAGGATGACCTAATTTTTGCACTTTCTTTACGGATAATCGCACGTTCTGCGGCAATCGTTTTACTGTTTCTAACAGACTTAATAAATGTTTTTAACGAGCCCATTATCTAATGATTTGTAGGACAAATTCACACGATGTTTTTGATTTGTGTGTTCTCGTTGCTTGTTACTTGTTAAAAACATTGAGTTTGAACATCATTCCAACTTAGTGTTGATATTGCATTTTCGATTCGCGATTCGCATAATTTTACGTAATCACGCTGGGAAATTTTTAGGCTCAGCTGTAGAACGTTTGATTTTATATAAGAGTGTGAAAAGAAAGAGAAAAAAACAAAGATAGTAAGAAAAGAATAACCAAGATAAGAAGATAAAATAACCTAAGAATAGAATAATTATTGTTCCATTACTGCTAACATAAATATTTTTAAAGTTTTCAAAAGTGGCAAATGCCTTGAATTTTTTAAAACATTATTTTCAATAAATTCAGAATTGAAAAATACGTAAATTGATAAAACAATCAAAATGAAAGACATAATAGTTATAATAAATATCCAATAAATCAAATATTTAACAAAATTATAACTAAATTTAGTTTTGGCATCGAAACTTTCAAAATGGTGTATATTCTTGAAATTTTTATTTAAAAACATAAGTAATTGTCTTTTATTCCTTAATTTGAGTAATTTTTTCTCATTTTCATCAATAAACTTAATATTCTTTTCATCATCTAAATCAACTAAATTTTTGAAAATCTCAAAAATATTACCTCTACTAGTAGCATAGTTTTTCCTTTGGAATTTCAACGTAATGATAGATTCTATTAACTTTACGTAACTGAATTTTTCAAACAGTTTGTATTTTTGATCATCGACATTACAAAACACTTTAGGTATCTGGAAACTATTATTAGCATTGTAAACAGTTGACGTAATTGGGGATAAGACGTTATCAGAATTATTGGCATCATCAAACTCCCGTATGGTCTCCCAATTTTCACCCATCTCAGACTTTTGTAGATAATGCATTAGATTGCTTTTGGGTTGTTTTATCTAAAATTGGATACATTCTAGCCCCTTAAATTACATGCACGCCATTGATTTAATTTATACATTTAGGACCAATTAGAACGAATGTTAGTAAAATGACGGGTAATTAATGACACATCACAAAGTGATAGGAAAAAAAAAAACATGGAAGTTAGACGCACCTGCATATAAATTCGGAATTCCGACAGATTTGCTTGGCGCAGCCGGGATTCCATGTTGCGAGAAAACAAGTGGTGTTTTGGCAAAGGTCGCCGAAGTTGGGGAAAAACGTATGCTGCACTGTCAGTTGCGTAGTTGGGCTGTGAACAAATGAATTATATTCACGCAAAATCTCAGCAATAGCGAGTTCATGAAATCTAAAAGGATTTTCCAAATGACGTAGCAGTTACCGTGGTCATGGCCTGGTCTGTTGTAGAGATTGAGTTTGGACTAGATAGATGGAGGGTATTGGCTACATCGATTTGTTGTTGGGTTGATCAGGTTTGTTGAATGTTCATCACACAGTTGTGATATATCCATATTCGTTTCGGGAGGCTAAGGATTAACGATGAAGGCTTGGAATTTGCGAATGGAAAATTGAGAGTTGAAAACCCGAAATGCGGGGATTTAAGAGATAAATCCGGTGTTTGTTGATTACTGTTGTAAAATCATGGATGGACTTACCTCAAGGAAATTCAATTTTAAATTATTAGACAAAGAAAAGGATGTGGAAATATAAAAGGAGTAAAATTATTTGATAAAAAGCAGGATGGATATATATGAAAAATGTAATAAGATGTTAAAGGGTTAAAAGAGTAACGTTTCTACCTGTTTGTTTGTAAAATGGAACGCTGTAACGAATTGGATAAATGTTCATAAAATACCGTTCTTTCTTAACGCTGATTTTGGTACGTTGCATCTTTTTAAAGAACGTTGACCTCTCCAATGATTGACCAACTGATATGGTCTACTAAACTTCTTAGTGCAACCCCATTTTTCACCATTATTTTTATAACCTAAACAGATATGTTCTCTTGAGCGTTTGTGCTGTTCCCTTATATGTCTTCTTAAATAGTCCTTTGATAAAAATGTACCTTTATAGCGACAACCTTCAAAGTTGCATATAAATTTAACTTTATTATTGTCAGCACTATCATTAATTTCTTTGATTAAATCATCATTTTCATTTTCATTATCATTATCATCATCAGACATATTCATTGAAGAAGCTGAAGATGACGAATTAATTGATGAAATTGAATTTCTATTATTAATGTTAACCTTAGTATTGTTATTATTATTATTATTATTATTACTAGTACTATGTGTGACATTAGTGTTGTTGACATTTTCATCATGACATGATGATGAAGGGTATATTGAAAATTTGAACTTTAAGTTTGTTGACGATAATGAGGATGGATAAATTTTGAATTCTTCTTCTCTTTCAGGGTTCAAGCCTTTATATAAATAAAATGGCTTAATACTATTTAAATTTTTCTTATGGAATGTACTTGAATTATTAAAAGTAACAGGGCCAATGGGCATTTTATTATTATTATTATTATTGTAAGTGGCTATCATGATTTGTGTAGGGTATAATGTGTTTCTTCAAGAGTGATAAACAAGAAAGTGAGAAATATAAACTATTAATAAATATCCAGATTATTAAATTCAATATCACTATTAATATATTAGTGATTATTTGATAATTATGATGATTCTATTGTAGTTCATTAATTATACTTGAAAAATGGAAATAGCCAGCTAGATACAGAGTGAAGAGAAACAGGGTATGGGAACCAAAAGGAAAGGGATATAAAAGCGGGCACCGTAAATCTGGGAAATGCGATTGGCTTTATATTAAATAAGAAAATCTGGCTTATTATACAAACAGGATTGGAAACGACCTGCAGTTTTTCATTATTAATGTTGCATTAATAGAGTTCACACAAATTGGGATACTCGTTAGGAAACGCCTGGCTCGTTTTGTGCCGCCGGAACGTTGTGCCAAAGCGCGCGTATCCGTCGGCCAGACTGGGTTTAAGCCGTGTTCGAGAAAATTGCGGGCACGTTGCGGCTCGAAAGCCCCGAGTTGTGCTGCGGCCGACGGCTGCTGGGTGCCAGAAGCCGCGGCTGGGTTTCGCATCTTGGTTCCACACAGATCCCAGGTGGATTTCCCTTGGGTCTTTCCCAAACTGTCCCAAAGGTACATGTCTCGCGGTTAGATTGGTTTAAATCCGCGTTTGACGCGTGAAAACCAGTCTGCCTGGACACCTTTTTTTTTAAAAGGTATGGATTAATTATATTAGAGAACACCTATGTATATATACGTTGTGCAATAAGATGCTTCCTATACAGCTCAGCTATTCATCACAGCCAATGTTACTAATACTTTCATTTGTATAAAATACCGTACAACTCATTAATCCTCTCTTGGATTTTCACCGTGTTAAGTTTTACTATATATATTAGAATAAGAAAATTATTTTAAAGGGATTATTTGAAATCGCTTTTTTGACCCCAATGGGGATCGAATCAACGCCACTAGCGTAATAGACTAAAGTTTTTTTTCTCACGGTCGACCGTCGCAACTGTCCGGCATACCGGTCTGCCTGAGCCTGGCTGCTTTCAAGAGAAGAGTATGAGCTATGAATTATAGAATAAAATGTTGGTGCTGGTATAAAACAAACGATTTTTTCCTTTTCTGTACACTTTTCTGAAATCTTTATCTTCATCCTTATCTTTTAACTCACTTCTTATTGATTTGAAATCCCAATCATGTGTTTCTGTTGCTGTTGTGATTCTGCTTGTTGTGATTGTTTATTGGTTATATTAGCAGTGATATTCCCTCCATTGCCTGTGTGCATTAAAAAAGGTCTCTGTTCATGTGATTTCATAATAAATGTTTGTTTATGTTTATTAGGTTGGTTGCCTGGTATGATTCATGCATGGTATATTATATTAGCTGATCCAAGAAGACCACGTATTGATGATGAAGAAAGACAGATATTTATTGTGACCCCTCCACAAGCTTCAAATGTTAAAATTAATAGACATCCAAATCAAACCATGATTAAATTCAATCATCCTGAACCATTTCTAGAAAGTCTAAATAAAAGTAATAATCAATTGAATAACGTTAATGAAAATAACTCTTCCATGATTGAAAATAATAATTTATCTCCATTATCAAATTCCCCAATAAAAAATAACCATCAGCATTTCACTTCTCATATTAATGAAAATTACGTTCCATCTCCTTTAAGTAATCCTGAAAACTCTTATGGTGCCGTTGAGGATGATGCTGATTTAAATGATAATGGTAGTCACCCTCCTCCAAGTTATGAAAATGTTATGAATGAAACTGCAAAACAATTTAGATAGTTAGTCATCACGCAAGAAATATCAAAATTATAAAAATCATTCTATTTACTGCTTTTTTCCTTCTTCTTTTTTTTTCATTTGCTTTACATTATACTTCATGTACTATTCCTTTTATTTTACTTTTTTTGTATCGATCCGTTTGTTTTTATAGATTTTTTTTTTCATCGATAATTACTAATTATTAATTATTCACCATGTACACAATATTATTATTACGTACATAATTTCGCTAATTAACATGAAATTTGAAGTGAATTTTTGTCAGTTTGAATTAGCCACTACATCTAATGTAGCATGTAACTAATCAACCATCACATATCACAATGCCATATAAACTACGATATAGAATTGAAAACATTCATCCAAATTCTTTAGTATCCACAGTCAAATTTAATAATCAGGGCACGATACTAGCTACATGTTCAACCGATAAAACAATTAGATTATTCGACTCAGCGAATGGTAAACTAGTAAGTATATTAAAAGGTCACAGTGATGGTATATCAGACATCATATTTTCACCTAATGATAAATATTTAGCAAGTGGATCAGATGATTTAACAATTAGAATTTGGGACCTAAAATATGAATCAACTATAAAGCTACTAAAAAACCATACATTTAATATAACTACATTAAAATTCGATCAAAGATCAAGAATTTTAGTTTCTGGTTCAAGTGATGAAAATATTAGAATTTGGGATTGTAAAAGAGGTAGATCAATGAGAACTTTAAGTGCTCATTCAGATCCAATTTCTTCTCTAGATTTGAGTTTTGATGATACAATTATAGTTAGTGGTTCATATGATGGTTTAGTCAGATTGTTTGACACTGCAACTGGTGGTTGTTTGAAAACTCTTATTTATGATAAACATGGTGGTTCTTCTTTCCCCATAAGTTATGTTAAATTTTCTCCAAATTCAAAATTTGTTTTATCCAGTTCTTTAGATGGTGTTTTAAGATTATGGGATTACATGAATAACAATGTTGTTAAAACGTATAAAAATTTAGATAATTTAAAAATTGCAGAAAAATTCTCTCTTGGTACCAATTTCTTGACAAATGATAAACAGTCTTTAATTGTCTCAGGGGATGAATTTGGTAACATTCTATTTTGGGATATACAGTCACAAGAAATTCAGTTTACTTTAAGAGGAAGCGAGGAATGTGATCCAATTATGAATGTTGATACATTTCAAGATGGAAAAACGTTGGTTTCAGTGTCATTAAAAGGTGTACTTTGCGTTTGGGATTACTATCTGGAATAAACTTATTAGTTTTTTTGTATTGTGTAGAAATTAATTATTAATTATAAAGAAAAAATCAAGTATTTATATTATTGTAAGAATACAATATTGAAGTAACAACGAAAATATTTTGGAATCTAATAAATTTGGAATTGAAAAAAGAAATAAAACAGAAGTTTGAGTTCACACCACTTAATAAAAGATAAAAAGTAAGTTGAAATTGAAAAGTTAAAAGTATTAAGATTTGAGAAAAGAGAGATAAAAAAAGACAACATGGTGGTTCAAACAAAACAAACAAACAAACAAATTAAGCCGCAATTTTAGTTAAAACAGGCTCTGGTTCAGAACTTGCAACAACATCAAGATCAGCATCAGCTTCTGTTTTTGGAGGGGTTCTAGGAGGGGTTTTTATAGGAGTTGTTGGAGAATGAATTGGTGTTTTTCCAGGATGATGACAGAATCTCTTTTGGAAAGCTGCGTAATGTTCTCTGAAAAAAGTTAAAATTCTTCTAATTGGCATTGTTACTTGTTTTATTGATTAATATGTAGTACTTATTAAGAGTAATGAGACTTAAAGAAAGGAAGAAGAAAAGAAAAGAAGTTAATCAGAAAGAAGGGAGAAAGCATGATCAAAAATAACATAACAAGGAAATCGTCCTGTATTTAAGGCAATTAGTACGGGGCAATTTAATAAACCTAAAATTACCTAGATTGGAAACTTGCCCTTTTTTGTCTTGATGATCCCCTGAAAAGAAAAAGGGCATATCTTTTTTATTATAAAGATCTCAAAAATTTAAAATGATCTCTTTTCATTCTCAAAAGGTTGAGCAAAAACCAGTTTCCGTTTTGGGAGAAATTTAATGTTAAAGATACAATAATACAATTAATTTATTACACTTTTTTGAGGAAATTTATGAAATAACTAAATTAAAACTAATATACAAAACTATACCCATATATATCTGATATACCCAAATGTATAACGAATCAGACTTATAATTCTTGAGAAGCCTTTGCCTTTGCAGTCTTCTTTGGTAATAAAGATTGATGAATGTTTGGTAAGACACCACCTTGAGCAATAGTAACGTGACCTAATAATTTGTTTAATTCTTCATCATTTCTAATTGCTAATTGTAAATGTCTTGGAATAATTCTTGTCTTTTTGTTATCTCTTGCTGCATTACCTGCTAATTCTAAAATTTCAGCAGCTAAATATTCTAAGACAGCAGTTAAGTAAACTGGTGCACCAGAACCAACTCTTTGTGCATAGTTACCCTTTCTTAATAATCTGTGAACTCTACCGACTGGGAAAGTTAAACCAGCCTTTGCTGATCTTGAAGTTGATGCTTTTTCTGAGGAACCTGCTTTACCACCTTTACCACCTGACATTGTGATTTTTTATATAATTTATTTGTGTTAAATGAAGTAAAAGAAAGGTGTTCCTGTTCCAATGTCTTGTCGAATAAACGGGAAATGATCTAATATTTATATTAAAGTATTTTATTTCCTCAAGTAGGAGATGCGTAAATCTCAGCACGCCTGCAGCTCAATGTGGGTAAATTCTGGGCTGGCGAGAAGCTCAACTTGTGCCAGAATTTACGCGAACATGCGTAAATTGTAGAACAGCATTATTGTAGCGAAAATGGTTAAGTTTGGGCCAACGATGTTACTAATCCTCAAAAGGCAATTTTTGTTTTCAAAGTCGTGCCAAAATTTACACACCGGTCTGATATTTACGCAGGTTTTTTTGTTTGTTGATACTTTACCCAAATTCTGTACGTATATAAATTATTACTGTTTCCCACTATTTCAATATGTTTTATCAATTGGTTTCTTTTCTTTTATTCTCTTTTGCTTCATCACTCAATCAATAATTATTAACAATGGCACCAAAAGCATCCAAAGCTCCAGCAGAAAAGAAACCAGCAGGTAAGAAAACCGCAGCATCTACCGATGGTACAAAGAAGAGAACCAAGGCAAGAAAGGAAACTTACTCATCATATATTTACAAGGTTTTAAAGCAAACTCACCCAGATACAGGTATTTCACAAAAGGCAATGTCTATCATGAATTCATTTGTTAATGATATCTTTGAAAGAATTGCTTCTGAAGCATCTAAGTTAGCTGCTTACAACAAGAAATCAACTATTTCTGCAAGAGAAATTCAAACTGCAGTTAGATTAATTTTACCAGGTGAATTATCTAAGCATGCTGTTTCTGAAGGTACTAGAGCTGTTACTAAGTACACTTCTGCAGCAACTGCTTAAGTTATTTGATCTTTATTAAATTTGTTTCTATTTTATTTATGGTGTATATTAGTATATAAAATTAATCAATGGGATTATTTCTGTTATTATCTATTAAAGTTGAAAATATTAATACACTTGTATTAAATATTTCAAAATATCGGTACTGTGATTTCTTGAGTGAAAACATTAATTCAAACGTGGAAATCCACATACAAAACGCGTTTAGATCAGGAAGTAAAATCACAAAAAATTTATAAGTATATTTTTATTATGAGATTGCACCAGTTGTTACCTGAAAAGTTGAATGGTCTAAAATAAACAAATGTTTAGTTTCTAGCGATGTATTTTCTTCTTGTAAAAGCATCAAATCAATAAAGTACTTAAATGTCTATGTAACTAAGTATTTTCAGCTTTTTAAATTTAGCTATGTAAAATATTTTTTTTCCTTTTCAGTATTCAAGTCTTGTAATCCATTGATAATTTTATGTTGTATATATCTATTCTCAAATAATCGGGCACCTTTGACAACCTGTGTTGAGTAGTTCAAGCTCTCCATTATGCATAAACTCAATATGCAAAATGCGTGTTCATTGTGAAACTTCTGTGCACCCCAAATACGTTTATTTTTTTCCTAATTTCATAAAATTTTTTTTCAGTTTTTGAAAAAAAAACAGTTATTACTGTTTAAAGTTATATTCTAAAGCATATATCTTATTTTCAAGAAATAAAGAGTTCAAAATATCCATAAAATGTCGTCTACTATATATGATCCTTTTGTGGTGACAAATCTTCCAAGATTACCACCAAAATCAGATGTTTCAAAGTTATGTTTAACATCACAAATTAATGATTCAAATTCAAGTAGTTTTGATATTAGCATTAGTGGCTCATACTTAGCAACTTTTATAACTAGACCATCTCCAAAAATGATATGGTCCTATGCCTTATCACCGGATTCGATTGTTACATCAATGGATTCATTTGATTTTGAAGACTTACCATCAAATAACAATAACACCACTCATATATCATCATCTATATCAAGTGATAAAAAAATATTTGCATTCGGACTAACCGAACGTAAGTTAAACAAGTTAAAATTTGTATCATACGGTTTAGATGAAAATGCTGAACAAAATGAAATTAATGGAGACGATGAAAACCAAAGTAGTTCATTGTCAGTTGTTAATGAAGAAGATAGACAAACTAATGAAACTGAAAATTTAAAACACGTTAAAGATAAGTCAATTTCCGTTAATGGGCAAATTGTGGGATTAAAATTTTCAAAGGATTCTAAATTTGTTTATTCCCTACTTTCTAATGGTACAATTTCAATTTGGAAATTTTCAGTGGATTCCTTAGATGAAGAAATCGTTCCAATTCAAACTCGTGAAATTGAGTCTTTGTCAAATAAGAAAAGAAAAGTAATTTATCACCAATTTATCAAGCCTGAACAATTAAATGTCAACTCACGTACTGACAAATTAGATTATTTACTATTAACAGCAGAGTCAACAAATAATAAAAGTTCAATTATTATTCGTATTTTTTCTATAAATTCGAATGAGATTTTAGAAATTTCAAGCTCTAATATCGATAGTATTGAAAACATCAAAAACATTCAACTAACATATGATATATCAGGCAAGTTAATTATTCTTGAAAATTTAAAATCCGAACTAAACCTCAGATCATTTGATTTACCATTTGTAAATAATGAACAAATTATTAAAATTGATGGTGTTTTTAAACATGAACCAAGAGATTCGCCAACTTCAATCATGTGTGCATCGACAAACAGAGTTTTAGTTACAAAAGGTAGTACAGTTGCATTAATTGATATTCAATATGAAGCATTACTATCATCATTGGATTTATATTCAAGGTCAAAGGATACGAAAGACTCATCCAATCCAAAACCTCCTAGAAACGCATCTTTATTAAATGTACCAACAGTTAATGGTAATACATTAAAATCTAAGAAAACTTTTGCATTATTAGTTTTAAAGAATACAAAGGAAAACTACTCACAAATCCAGTATATTTCAATTGATGTTGGATTGGGTAAATTAAGAGATGCACTAATTTCTTTACCTAGTAACGAAGATAATAAATTTGAAGAGTTTGCAAGTTTCCCAAGTTATTTCAATAAAAATGATCTGGCACACCTTGGTAAAAACATAAAAGAAGTTAATAAATTAAATAATGAAGTTTTACAAAAAAATAACGAATTAACTGAAGTTTATAACAAATTTTCTGAAATTAAAAAATCTGGAAACGTTAAATTACTAGAAAACAATATTCTTTCATTTTTGAAGAATAAGCCTGTCGGTGAATTATTTAGTGAAATTGAAGACTTCAAAGTTTATGAATATGAACACGATAGGTTTGTTGATCCAAAATTTTTTAAGTTGTTAACATTACTATTATTCAACTATAATTCGTCAATTGATAAAATTTCCTTAGACCAAAATATTGAAAACATACCTGAGTTTGGTTTAACATATTTCTTGACACATCCATTGTTTCCAATTGAGTATGCGTATGGCCTTTTGAAAGTTTTAGAACCAGTACCAAGATTACAAAGACAAGCAATTGTTACTTGTGTTAATATTCCATGCAGTGATTTTATTTTAGAATTGAGTAATACTGAAAATGATGACATTTTTAAAGATATTATAAATAGACTAATTGAAGAATTTTCAGGCGAAGAGATTACAAAGGAAACAATTAAACTCATGAAACAGCAATCAGATTCTAAGAAGGCGAATAACTTCGATTTAGATAAAATCATTAAAAAGATCATCAAACTCAATTATGGTTATGAAGTGCTAAATTCATTCATAGATTCAAACGGTTTAATTTTAAGTTTACATTATTCAAATGATGAAAATCAGTTAACAAAATTAATTGATCAAACACAATTAAAGGTTGACTCATTAATGGAAGATACTCAATTATTAACGTTAATTAGCCAATCTTTAGCTAATGCTGAATCTTCAAAGTCGGATAAAACCTCAAAAAAATCAAAGAAAAATAAAAAGAAAGATTCAAACAAAAAATCAGATAATTCAAATAATTCTGAAGTTCAAGAAATTGAAGTTGGTATCAGTAAACTAGACATGATGTTAAAACTGGGTGGATCTGAATCTCCATCTTCTAAGAAAACCGGCGCACCATCAGTTTCTTCATATACGATAGACAGGCTTATTATTTAGACTGCATTTTCTATAGACTTTTGTATAACTCCAAAAACATTAAAATGTAGCAAAAAATGAACAAAAACCAAAAAATCGTAAAAGCGAAATGTGAAATGTCAAATCTTGATTCTCTCACTGGAAAATTACCAAGTGGCAAATGCTATTATTTAGTAACACTTTCACTTTCTGTATATCTTGTTCTTTCCTTCAATTGAATATTTAAGAAAGTAAACTAATACATGATGAAACTCTTTGCATCCATTTTTGCAATTGCTGCTGCACTTTTCTTATTTATGTCTCAGTCTACTGCAGCAGAATTACCCGACTTACCAACAATCACACACAAAGTTTATTTTGATATTACTAAAGGTGACGCATCATTAGGTAGAATTGTTATCGGTTTATTTGGTGATGTTGTTCCAAAAACTGCAAAGAATTTTTATGAACTTTCCATATCTGATGATCCAAAGTTTGGTTATGTTGGAAGCCCATTTCACAGAGTTATTAAGCAATTTATGATCCAAGGTGGTGACTTCACAAATGGTAATGGTACTGGTGGTAAATCAATCTACGGTGGTAAATTTCCAGATGAAAACTTCAAGTTAAAACACGATAGACCGGGTTTACTCTCAATGGCCAATGCAGGTCCAGGTACCAATGGTTCCCAATTCTTCATCACCACTGTTAAAACCCCATGGTTAGATGGTAGACATGTTGTTTTTGGTGCCGTTGTTGACGGTTTTGATGTTGTTGAAGCCATTGAAAATTCCAAGACTCAAAGGGGCGACAAACCAGTTGAGCCAATTGTTATTAAAGCTTGTGGTTCAATTGATGTTGAAAAAGATTCCACCAAAGATGAATTGTAAATTATAGAATATTGTGTTTATCTTGTGTAACTTTCCGAAAACTCAAGGATGTCACCTCCCTGGCTTTTCAGTCATGACTTATTACTATTTAATCTTTATCAAGAGTTTGTATTAGATCTGTTCAAATAATGTTCATCAATATTTTGCAGATTAGAGCGAAGATTTTTCCATTCTACTAGTTCGGATTGTTTTTGCGGCCCCGATGGTGTGGCATCGTCTTGTTCTGTCGGTGGATTTCTGAATAGCACCAACTGCATGTACACTTTTGCATCCCCGTTGCTATAAGAAACACGGACTTTTTATATAAACAAGAACATTTTTTTCAGCTATTTTATTCATAAAGTTCCATCAAAAAAAGGTTTCCATACAGACTTAAATAAAAAAAACAACCTATCACATGTCCAATTCAAACAATCCTTATATAGCAGAAGGTGCATATTCTAAAAGCATACCTAGGTCGTTCCATCAGAACCGACAACTTTCACCAGGAAATAAAGTATTGGCAAGAAGTTTTATTTACAATTCGTATAGACCAGGAATCGCATCTCCTGTTAACTCTGAATTTTTACAGGTTCATTCAAATGCTTCTGTTCATGAGGATTCTGCAGATTTGGCAGATATTGCAGTTCCTGATATTGAGAGTGATGATGTTTACAATGACGGAAGTTCAACAGTATATACACCTGATAATAATTTTATAGATTCAGAAACTATAGAATATCCAGCTATTGATGAGAATTCAAATTTATTACCCCTTTCAAACTCAAATTATGGTTCATCAAACTATGAAGAATCAAATTTGAATTACCATCCGTCGTTTGATTTAGAAGCCTTGAAATCGAGAAAGCAATCTTTTTCAATTCATGATACAATTAATTTTTTGAAGGAAGCAGATCGGGATACCTTAATCAAAGAATGCTTTTATAGACCAATAGGTTACATCCCTGCTGTTTTCTTGGGAACTTTACTGAACGTTTTAGATGCGTTATCATATGGTATGATTATGTTTCCGATTGGAGAAGTTGTTTTTTCAAATATGGGACCAGTAGGTTTATCCATGTTTTATGTTTCCACAGTTATTTCACAGCTAATTTATTCATTAGGTGGTTCGGCATTCAAAAGTGGTATTGGATCGGAAATGATTGAAATCACCCCATTTTTCCACCAAATGGCGATCAGTATTATGGTTAAGTTACAAAATAATAGTGATTATTCAAATGCCCCAAATCTTAATAATAGGATTATCACAACAACTATTTTCACGTTTGCAATATCATCCATTGTTACAGGTTTAGTTTTTACACTGCTGGGTAAATGTAAACTTGGTAAATTAGTAGGATTTTTTCCAAGGCATATTTTAGTTGGTTGTATTGGAGGTGTTGGGTATTTTTTACTTGTTACCGGTATTGAAGTTTCCTCGAGAATAGAAGGTGGTATTTCATACAATTTACCGACGCTGACTTATTTATTTCAACCATTACCATTTTTACAATGGACTATACCGTTAGTTTTAGCAGTTATTTTAATTTCAATTCAAAAATATAATTCAAATCCTCTGATTGTGCCAGGATATTTTATTGTTGTTTTTATTATATTTCATTTGTTAGTTGCAATTATTCCATCATGGAATCTGAAAGATGCTAGAGATTATGGATGGATTTTCAATGCACAAGAAACAAATGAACCATGGTATTCGTTTTATCAATATTATGATTTCAAATTATGTGATTGGTGGTTAGTTTTAGATGAATTACCAACGATGTTGGCATTAACATTTTTTGGAGTTTTACACGTTCCAATCAATGTTCCTGCATTAGCATTAACCATTGGAATGGATACATTTGATGTTGATAGAGAGTTAATTGCACATGGTGCATCTAATCTTGTTAGCGGATTATTAGGTTCAATTCAAAACTATCTTGTTTATACAAATTCAGTTTTGTTTATTAGATCAGGTGCAGATTCAAGATTAAGTGGAGTTTTATTAGCAATCGCAACCTCAGGTATAATGTTTATTGGTCCTGTATTAATTGGTTATATTCCAGTTTGTGTTGTTGGTGCATTGATCTATTTATTAGGTTATGAATTATTAAAAGAATCAATCTGGGATACAATTGGTAGATTGAGAAAATTTGAATATATCACTATTATAATAATTGTTATTACAATGGGTGCATGGGATTTTGTATATGGTATCTTAGTCGGTATTTTGTTGGCTTGTGTTTCCTTTGTTATTGAAGCTGGTAGTAAACCTGTTATTAGTGAAGTTTATACAGGAGAATATGCAAGATCTATTGTTGTTAGGCATCCAAAACAATTAGAATTTTTGAAAAATGTTGGTAAGCAAATTTGTGTTTTAAAACTAGGTGGTTCATTATTTTTTGGTTCCATTGGTGGATTAGAAGGTGAAGTAAGAAAATTATTTGATATTGCAAACTACAGGAAACAACCTATCAAATATTTAATTTTAGATTTAAATGATGTCTTAACATTTGATTTTAGTGCAACTGAAGGATTTAAAAGAATTAGAAATTTATTAATGGAAAAAAACTGTTACTTTTTATTATCATCAGTTGATAATAATTCGAACATTCTTGAATCATTCAAATATTCAGGATTGTGGGAAAGTGAAGAACACCAAGAAAAAATTCAAATGTTCAATAATTTAAATTCCGCTTTAGAATGGTGTGAAAATATTTTCTTGAAGAATTATAAAGCATTGGCTTTGAATTTAAAATCTAAAAATCAAAATATTCTTACACCAACTACAAATAAGAAAAACTGGGGCATTGCATTGTATGGTGGACCTAATAACAATAATAGTATCAACAGTACTAACGATAATGTTATTATTGGAAATGATTCAAGTCCAATTGTTGGTACCCCAAGACATGTTCAATTTATGCATGCAGCTAAAAAATATAACCAGCATGAGCAGTTTCAACAAGATTTAATTATGAGTAAATTAGTCGAAAAAGATAGAAAGACATCAATTCCAAGTATAAAACAACCACTATATTTAATATTACAGATTATGCAAGGGTCAAGTTCTAAAACTGATGAGAAATTCTGGAATAGATTATCACCGTATTTGAAAAAGAGTATCTATAAATCTGGAGATTTGATTTATGATAAAAATTCAAATCAACCATGTTTGTATTTTTTTGAAAGTGGATTAATTGACTTTAAAATTGAGTTTAATAATTTGAAATTTTCGATCACTAGTTCAGAATTACCATTAACTATATTTGGTGATATAATTATAACCAATTCAGATAGAACAATTAATTATAAGGCCAAATCAAATTGTACCCTGTGGATACTTGATGCAAATGGAATTAAAAAATTACGGAATGAAAACAGGGATGTTTATGAAGAATTGCTGGTTGTGTTCATACGTATTTCAACACAAAGATTTGAAAGTATTACTTCTAATGTATTAATTTCTTAAGGTTAGTTGAATATTAAATAATTATAAGCTTGTGTACACTTTTAAACTTTATTCAGTCTAAAAGGGATTTTTCACGCACATTTGAAATTCTTAAATTGAGAATGAAAAATGTGCTTTCCCCAGTATTTTGATTCCAAATTTGTGGGAAATTGTTTTTCACCCATGGAAATTAGGTCAGTCGCAAAAATTTAAGACTTTGCCATACATCTAGTTTAAAACCTTAAGCTAGTTACTGTCTGCAACTCAAAACATTTGTTGTGCATACCATAAGATTTATACCGAAAAACACCATATACATGAGTTTGTTTGCAGAAGATATAAAGAGTTACCAAAAATTCAATAAATGGTGTAAACAATTAGGGATCAGGTTTAATCCTAATTTGAGAATTAAGAATACAGTTGGTAGAGGTATTGGAGTATTTTTTGAGTATGATGAAACTCTGTTGGAAGATGAAAACATCGAATTATTACGGATTCCAAGATTATCCAGTTTTAATATTTATACGTTACGAACATTAGTGAATGAAAAATTAGATGCAGATGATTTAAAAGTTACTAAGACATGTTTGAACATTGTTTTCAAGAATTATGGTGTTAGTGAAAGTATTATAATAATTGGATACTTCATTTCATTTTTAATTATTTGTAAAAAGAAGAGTGTTGAAAATACTGATAATAATAATATGTGGCTAAAAAATATTGAAACTTATTTGGATATTTTGTTAAATACAAATGTTGGTAACATGTACATGGATCAACAAAATATTTTAGAAGATGCATTAATGATTATTCCAGGTAATGCAATATTACGAAATTCGATTATTGATATAATTGGTACCAAATGGATTGATGTAGCCAACGATATGAATGAGGAATTCGCAGAGTTTAAAGATATTGAAATTGAAGAAGTATTACAAATTGTATCTGCTGTTAGATCAAGAGTTTTGGAAATACCGAGAGAAGTCGAACACGAAAACGAACAAGAATCCAATGCAGAAGAGAAGAACGAAGGAGACGATGATTATTATGTCGATATAACTTTAGTTCCAATATTGGACTTTGTTAATCATGATAATAATCATAAGAATGCATATTTTGATATTGATCGGAAAACAGGTGATATTATTTTGTATCTTGAATATCAAAAAGAAGAAGCAAGTGTAGATAATGAAGTTGAAGTTTTCATTAGTTATGACACGTATGAAGATTTACATGCAATGTTTGTAAATTATGGATTTTTACCGAAAAGTGAGAATATTCCAAAAGTCATTGATGTTCCAATCATAGGATATATTGGTAATGATGAAAAGAATGATAAATTAAGCGATTATGAAGCCACACGAAGACTTTACTTACTTAGACAGACGCCTAATGTTCAATTCAAAATAACGTTTGGGTTAAAGGGCGAGCTTGAAACATGTCAAATTATAGATAAGGATTTTTATTCCTATTTGATTTTTGAAGAAAGTATAGATTGGGACAAGCTAGAAAATGAAGAGGAAGAAAGAGAACAAGAAGAAGGTGAAGATGATGTTGATCCAGTAGAGTTAGAATTTGCTCGAGGATTTGAGCAATGTTACGACATAGTTGATAAGATGACAGAAGAACAGATTACGAAACTTAAAGTGAAACTTTACGAATATGTCAACACATTTTGGAATTGTTTTATCGCCAGAATTGAGCAGTTCATGGAGCTTGTTCATGAATATGAACTTCCCTGTGGCGAAACCACCAACATCATCAAACTGCTTGAGTTTTACAAGGAACTGGGAGCCTATGTGTGCAAACAGGGATCCGATGCCCTGTGCGGGTGCACGGATGTGAGTGAAGAGTGGGCGCTGGAGGTGGTTTCGTTGCGATTGTTGCCCGCGTACAATTTTGACGCAGCCGCGGCGGGGGTTGAGATGGGCGAGCTCGAGATGGGCGAGCTCGAGATCTGAAGGGAGCGATTTACCGGATACGTCCTGGTAGCAGAGGTGGTGGAGCGTTTTCCGTTTTCCGTTTTCCGTTTTCATAATTTCGGACGTTCCTGTTTGTTTTTTATATCTCGGATTATGCAGAAAGGTGCTTGTTGTTGGTGGTTCTAGTAGCTGATTTTTGGATAAGTGTCCCAAACTCTTTATAAGCCCACAGTATGCCCACTTTTTTGTTTGCCAATTGTGGTTGATATTGCGTTGGATGGTGTTTCTGTTTTCAAACCCCATAAACAATCCATTATCTGGCTGACAACTTCTCCATCAGCTGACGGCAATAAACCTAAGTATAAATAGTCTAACTCAAATCCGGGTTTTTTTATAACTGAAAGTTTTCAAACCAACAAGAAACTTTTCCCTAATTTTCACATCACCATCTTGTTCTATTTATTTATTTAATCGTTTATTACTCTTTTTCATTTATCAACAATTGCTACTATTCTATCATGGCATATGTCTCATCCTCATCGACTTCAAAAAGCAATACCGATTCAAACAAGAAGAAAAGAGTTGGCAAAGCCTGTGATTCTTGTAGACTGAAAAAGACAAAGTGTAACGGTAAACAACCATGTGAACGTTGTACCATTGATAACAAATTTTGCATTTACACTGAAAGGAAAAAATCAAAGGATAAAATGTATTCTAGTGAATATGTTGAATTAATCGACAAAAGACTAAGTTTGGTAAATAAGTCTTTAATTAAGTTGTGTGAATTGATTAAATTGAATAAATCAATTGAGTTAGATGAATTTGTTAAAAACCTAAATTATGATCAAAATAATTTAACTTCTCCAGTTTCAATCAATCAAGCAATTTCTTTGCTAATTAACACAAATGACTTTGATAATGATCTTGAGCACGATCAAGGCTATGGACATGATCATGATCATGAACACGAACACGAACACGAACACGAACACGAACACGAACACGAACACGAACACGAACACGAACACGAACACGAACACGAACACGAACACGAACATGAACACGAACACGAACACGAATATAACCCACAATGCAATGAAAATAATATTGAAAAACATGAACATTTTTCAACTCCTGAGTCAATATCTCCAAACCTTTCTGAAATTTCTCCAAATTTTAAACAAAATGATGAATTAGAGAATACTCAAAAAATGGTGGAATATCGCCCTAAACTTCAAAATATTAATGTTCAAAATACTCCAATCTTATTATCACAAGTTGAAACACAAAATATACCATTACATAATTCAAGTAGTTCAAATTTGATATCTCCGATTGACGATAATGATGAACTACAAATGATGGGATTCAGTTCATTGGATTTAGTAAATTTTAGATCAAATCATAACCCTATTAATACCTCATCCAACGATTACATTAACAAACCATCACTTATTTCACCAAATTCATCGTCCGAGTCAACAATGCAAACAAATATAATTTCCCCAAATTTAAATACATTTTCACCTTCTTCAATAACAAGCGATTCATCATTTTTATTTTTTAACAACTTAAATGATTTTACCATTGACTCAAATAATTTTTTAAATCATGACAATTACTATAATATAAATGCTTTTAATATTAACAATAACAATGATAATCAAAATTTAACGATATCATCATCATCTCCGGCGATCACTGGAAGATCACCAAGCGTATCATCTACCATTGGATCTGGTTCAATCAAGAAAATCCAACATTATAACCATAATCACAACCATTCTAATACCCATAATCATATTAAAGGGCTCAATCTTACGCCATCCTTAAATTCAAATATTACTAAATTTACTTCTCCAATTTCAACGGAACTAAATAATGATGAATATATCCAATTTTAGAAGATTTTTATATACACATACTTTCATAGATACGTAAATACATATCTATATAAATACATCTTAGATTTTATCATTTTATTCCTTTTACGACTCGTTTTTTTTCAGTTCTAGTTTTTACACACATATACCAATATATAACGTTAGTTTTCTTTTATAAATAAATTTCGTGACTTTTATTATTTTAATATCTTATACTTCCATTAAACTCCTTCAGTACAATTATTTATTAACAGAAGTGCTAATCGTTAATTTTTCCACTGAGGCAATTAACTGAAGGAAAAGGACAGGTTTGATAATATAAACCCTTTTTGGACTGAGCCAAATTTCCTCTTTGGGTAAGCTCAGTGCAAAATTGTGATTTGCGGCATATTACTAATTAAATCTGATTTGAGACTCTAATTTGTGTAATAACTATCAATTAAACGGTTTTAATTGAGCTGAAAGCTCCTTACCCTTTACGTTGTTTTGTGTCCTTGAGAATGTAAACACAAGTTTGACTATCCTACGCAGTGTGTGATTATATCACTCACCATAGTTTTTTTTAACTCCGGCTTTTTAACTGGTGTTACAAACTTTGCAAAAAACCAATATACGGATTCTGTTACTTAGACCAACCTTATAAAAATCTTATCAATACATTGATTAGCAGATGTCAATGACCGAAAGATTCTAGAAGGTTCAAGAATATGGTGCAATCAATGAACAAAAACCGAAGAATAATATTTTGAGCTAATTAATATTCCCGTTTTTAAACCCTCTAACCCTTCTAAACCAGGATCCCCTTTGATTTGTTTTATGTTTTTTCCAATTATTTTGTAGTTCTTTGTACGGGTTTATCACAAATACCTACATGATAATCACTCAATGTGATGCATCTACAAACACAGTATTCCCGATCTAGATCTGACCGATAAGCTCGTTTATACTTTATTTTTTGCCAACGTCATACTTTCTTTGTTTCAAGATTTTTTCGTTGGTCAAAACCTGTTAAAATAGTATGATTAACGCAGCACTCTGGATATCTTATGATTTATGTAAAATAATTTACAACCTAAACACACCTGTAAGTAAACATGAATTATTAACAAAAATACAAAGGTAAACAATCCAATTGATTGCACGTTGATTTTGTTGGTGATTAAGTATTTAAGTATAGAATTTATTTTACCCGTCCTGTTGTCTCGTTGGGTTCAGGAAAACAAAACTTATTAGTTTCCTTATAGCCTCTTTTTTAGGTTTCAAAAAATGCTATTATCTTTAATGGGGGCAAGGCTGACGTGCGAAAGGAAGAAAAGTTGAACTTCAATACGAGTTCAATCCATAATTACAACCCGGGGATGTGTATTTATTCTGAGATGACGTCGTAAATATTCCCCTGTAATTTTCATATAAAAAAATTAGTTAGCAGCTCGCTTGAATCACTGCTAAGGTAGGGGGTCTTTGTGTTCCTCAAAATAACAAATCACATTTATTCAGCTCACGTAATAAAGCAATCAACTATTAGATACTATCAGATACCTTTTCTTGCAATAAACTAGATCTTGCCAAGCCGTCTGAAAAGACGTTTCCAAACTGGAATCGTCCCTTTTCTCTCCTTTTTCTCTTTTTTCTCTTTTTTCTCTTTTTTCTCTTTTATTCTTTTTTTTTCGTTGATTGATATCTCCGCGGTAAATTAAAAATGGTTAAATTATTATAATTTAAACAATTACTACAATGTATCATTCTGTAAAAAAATACAAACTAACTAAACAACAACTGAACGATTATGGAATCTTTCATTGAAAAAAAATGAAATCCTATAGTAAATGCAACCACAAAGTCTAATTAATGCCAATGCTGCAACAATCCATAAAATGGTCGTCATAAAAATATTTGCAACATTCATATTATTCCAGTAATTTCTCTTCACCAAACCGCTTGTACTTGAACCTGTTTCACCATTAACATAATTTGAATAATCTTCCAATCCACCTGTACGTAATATGACAACCAATAAAACGAAATTACAAACCAACCACAAAATAACTGTATATGTTCTACCTAATGCATAATTCTTTTCAGATTCTTTAATAACTTTATCAAGTTTAGCAAGTTCTATCTTTTCTAAATCTTTCTTTTCAATCATCTTTTCATTACCTTCTAAGTTGGATTGTGCATTTCTATATAATGTATCAGGATCCTCTAAACTTTCACTTAATAGCAAAATATTCTTTTCATCAGCATCATTATTATCATCAACACTTGCATTTTCGATATCTTTTTTGTTTCTGGCATTCTTTTTAGGTATTTCATTTGTTAATGCACCCTTTGTACCCCATGAAATATCATTAATATTAGAAAATGCAAAAATTCCTAAAACATTAATATATGCAGGTGATAATAAAATATATTGCAAAGTACATGCAAATAAGTGGAAAACATCAAAAAATATCAATGATGCAATAATATATAAAACATAAGTTGATGCCAATGACACTGTTAAATCTCTAAATCTACTATTTTTCAAAAATCTCAATCCTATCGATGCCGTAAATGTACTATATACACCAATGTCTTCTTTCACTAATCTGACTGATTCATATGTTAAACATACAACACAGAATGTCATATATATAACAATTGCTGAGAATAAAATAAACGCCAATAAATATAAATATTTTGCATCATTTGGTTTATTACCAAATGATATAATGAAGGTTAAAGCAATACCAGCAATATACATCCACAGAAAAACAATTGCTAAGATATTACCCACTCTTTGACCAATGAATGTATCACCAACATTTAATGTTAAAATCCTGAAGACTAAGAAGTAAATTGATAATGCAAACCACGATAATAAAATATTAATAGTTTGATAAATAATTTCAAAAACTAAAGCAATTTTTCTTGGTAATGAATGAGTTGAGACCAAAATTCTATAGAAATGTAAATTTGAATACAAAGCAGCAAAAAATGAACCATTTAACCATCTTCTTCTTTGATTTATAAATTCACTGATTTGTGATGGAACATCGGTGACAGCATAAGAATTATAAACATATTTAAGTAAATATGATTTACCAGCTTTTGCAACTAATTCAAAACATAAAATTCTATCTTCAGCTAAATACATATTTGATTCTAAAATTCCAGCGGGTTTTTCATTATTTGATTTCATATCTTCACCATGGAAATATGCCTTTAATGGATCTCCCTTTAAAGCTTCATATCTATATGCACTAAAGGCACCTGGTAAAACACTGACAAACCCGAACGCACTTTCCATTGGTTTATCCAAAATATTTGACATTTTATATTCAAAGTTTTGAGCAGCAATTAATGGATTAATTATACAAGTTGCAAAATCAGATAGTTTAAAATAAATAAATCTACCTAGTTTCTTCCAAATTGAACTTTCATCATTTGGACTTGCATGATTACCTAACATTGCTCTAATTTCACCACAAGCACCGCCAATTTTTGGATCTTTGAAAGCTTTCCACAATTTATAAATGGAATCGGGCCCAGGTTCTGTACCAACATCCAATAGAACGACAACCTTAGGATTCAAGTTTGGGCATAGAAAGTTCAAGGCCCACCTATGTGAATTAATTTTTTGTTTATTTTGTTCCTTTAATAGAAACATCAATTGAACTGGAACGGTTTGTTCGGTAACTAATGGAACAGTATAAGATTTACTGTCTCTATTATAGTCAAATTTACCAATACCAAAAGTAGTTGTATATTCAAATAAATGGGCATTAACTTTATCATCATTGACATATTCTTGCATTATACCTTCTTGAAATGCACCTAATAAAGTTAACAAAGACTTTGATTTTTCATTAATCTTATTCTTACCATCACTAACAATAACAACAACAACTTTTTTCCACGTGTTTTTACCAAATGGATGAATATTATCATCTTCAGGTAGATTATACATTGTTTTGATATTTTTGAAAATACCTTTCAAAGTTCTACTCAATAAAATTTCATCTTCATTGTACATTGTACAAACAATCATTAATTCTGTATCTCTTTTAATCGGGTAAATATTTTGTCTTAAAGGATATTTTTCAATATAATCTCTTGTAACTGGATCATCATCAGAATAATTTTTTGGATCAGCTGTAATTGCATGGTATCTTAAATGAGTAAATTCAGTTAATTGCTTTGCACCATTAAAAGGGATTTTACTTAATAGCTGATTTGGTACAGGGTAATCAAAACTATAATATTTACCATCAATTAGTTCGATTTTGTTATCGCATCTATCAGCAAAATTGGTGCTTTGTAAGTTATTGAACTCATTATTGACTTCATCATCTTGAAATAATTCATTATTATCCAATTCAGGTTCATCCACATCCCTTTCAAAGGCCTGAAAAATTGGTGATATAGAATCTTCATTATTGTTGTATAAAAATTGTTGTTGCGGATTATTATAATAGTTCAAATTTTGAAGAGAATCTGCGGGGGAATACATATCATTATTATTAGTTTGCGAATGCTGTTGATCAACTGGTGTAGTTAAAAAATTAGTTGTTGAGGTATATAAATTTGAATCATTTGCATTTGAATTTTCATAAACATGTATATCATCACTGTTGTTTTTATTATTAGAATTACTGTTCGTGAAGATGGACGCATTTTCATACTTATTATTATTAGTATCGTTATTGTAATATGGGTCATAGACATCATCAGAAAGATGATCATGTTCATGTTCATCAACACTGGTTGTGTCATCCAGATAAGCATTGAAAGGATCAGTTCTATTGAAAGATTGAGAACTGTCACGCATATGAGATATGGATTGATGCTTTGGAGAACTTGAATATCTTGCATTTTTAGGCGGTTCAAGTCTATCTAAATTTGTAGAGGTGCCATATATATCAGAACGTGGAAGTCCATTAAACGTTTCGAACTCTGTATCATTGTTATCATGAGTTTCATGTGAGTCTCTGTTGTAACCATCTAGCACACTAGAATGATAAGAAGAATCGTCGTTGTCAGAGTCATCTCTGAAGGCAAAGGGGTTGGTGTTGGACATGAATTATAAATTGTTTAAAAGGAAATACACAAAAGGAATCAACCACCAGACAGATCAGCAAAGAAATCAGCCAGATCTCCTATAGATAAACAAAACCTAGAAACCAGCCAAACTATATTTAAGCCCCTGGAAAAATGAAAAGTGAAAAATCAAAAACGAAAAACGAAAATTAGAAATAATTTTATTTTGTTCCACGCGTTGCTATTTTTAACTTGGCGTCATCTTCGTTTCATCTGTTTGATGCAAATCTCCGAAACTATCTGGGCATGTGTTTAGCTGTCTCCTCAGATCAGGTTAACTGGTCTAGGAGGTCCGATATCTCACGTTTCTTACGCTGGGCACGTTCTTCCTGTTCTGCTTCACTCGGTGGCAACCCTTCATTCTCAATATCCACTGCACGGGCCTGTGTGAAATCTTTTAACTTTTTATGTAATTCTTCTCGTCCATCCAACAATATTTGTTTTGGCAAGGATCCATTGTTAAGCAGCTTGAATTCATCAATTTTTTCAGACTCCTCTCTCAATAATGAAAGTAATCTTGACATACGTCCAACCATCCTTATCTTGTTCTTTAATGAATCTCCTGCAAGTAATGTTGCCTTCACTACGCCTTCATCAGTAATGGTTTTCTTACCAATATTTTGATCTACTTCTTCATTTGCATCAAAGAATACATCTCTTTCATCATTCAGCTGTTCAGGACCTTCGATTATTTTCTTATTTTGATTTTTAATCATTTCAATATTCTTTTTATCTAGTGAAATTTGGTCTTTCTTAAGTTCATCCTCCGTACAAATGTTTAAAACGGCTGACAAAATTTGAACTATCTTTTCAGCAACAAATGGTAATGACCATTCAAATAAATTCATTTGATCTGGTAAAAAATATGGAGCTGGTGAGGAATCAAACTGTTTAATATTAAACGATTCCCCATTGTAAACTAACACAGCAGCCATATTGTCATAAGTACCACAATAATTCGGAGCTGAAAAAATTGTAATAAGACTTGGGAAATTTGTTGCTTCATTAACCTTGTAAATCCTGTATCCCGAATCTTGTGGTTGATGACCTCTTACAACGCTTAATAAATTATTATGATTTAAAAATGTTTCGATCGCTCTGTATGAGTAAAATTCACTACAATGGCGTTCATTATTGAATCTATAGTATTTTTCGAGATCATCTTCATCGATTTTTTCTGTATCATATTCATCCGATGGGTCTGACCACATTAAATCACATAATAATCCTTTGCTTGGTAAATCTTTCTTAAATCTATTTAATTTTTCAATTTCATCCAAATCCCACAAGCTACTTGATATACCTGCATGAACACAGAAAAATTGTTCATTTAAAACAGCACATAAGGGTAATGATTTAAATGATTCTAAAGATTCATTATATAGTTTTTCTGAATATCTATGAACACATTCCTTCTTGTAAGTAAAATATGATGTCATTCTTTGAGTTTCGTGATTACCTCTTAAAAGCCAAAATTTTTTAGGAAAATTGATTTTCATTGCATATAATAATAGTAAAACTTCAACTGATCTATCACCTCTATCAACATAATCACCTAAGAATAAATATTGTGTATCTTTTGGATCCCCACATAATTCAAACATGCCAAGTAAATCATAAAATTGTCCATGAATATCACCAACAACACTACATGGAACATCAATTTTCAACATATTTGGTTCATCCTTCATTATATTTGTTGCTAACTTAACAATTTTGATTGTTTGTTCTTCATTTAGCTTACCTTCTCTTTTGAAATGCTCCAATAAATATTTATAGTCTGGTTTCCCGTCGTGAAACAATTCTTCATCTGTGGGTATGTAGTTAACTGGTGGTATCACTGATTTGACAATTCGGACCGTAGTGTTCATTTCTTCTCCTTTATCATTAATATAGGTTGAAGGTTTATTGATGATCTTTGCATCATCATTAACAGGACCATCAACAATAGTTCTAGCCTTTAACTTCTTCAATGCATTCTCTACCTTGATACTAATCTCGTCTTTTCTTTGAGCCATGTTGTCGCTTGCAATTGTTTGTAAGTTGATGGAATCCTAGCCAAGAAAAAGTACTCATCATTCACGATAGACAAACTTATTTTGAGAATAATTGAAATTCTGAGAACTAAAAAAACCCTCACAATTAAAAAAGATAAGCTCCGGAAAAAAACGAAAAATCTTTAGCACAACTTACTAGATTGTACACATATACTGTTAAAAAATACTTTATATATTAGAAGCACGTTCCCATAACCTTTTATACTTATCATTCTCCTCCTTTGCTTGCTCTTCAGACGATGGAGGCATAGCTTCATTGGATAAATCTGCCAATCTTACTTTTTCAAAATGTGATAACTGTTTATCAATTTCATCACTACCATTAATTAAAACTCCTTTAGGCAATGTTAAACCACCCGAAAAGGCTCTTAACTGTTCAACCTTTTCAGATTCTTGTCGTAGTAAGTTGAACATTCTTGATAATCTACCAATTGCTAGAATTTTATTCCTTAGCGCAACATTATCAAATGTTTTCTTGGTAGTATTTACTTCGTCATCCTTTTCATTATTATCAGATGTAGGTTTATCTGTGATGGCTGTAGTTTTATCCTCTTCTGAAGATTTCAAGATACCGGTTAAGTCAAATAATTGTTTTTTACCTGCTTCACCTTGAATTTTCATTAATGACTTGACTAGTTCTTTTGACAATGGTGTATCCATTTCAAGTTCTTCATCAGTACAAATGTTCAAGACACTGAACAAAACCTCACAAACCCTTTCTGCGACAAAGGGTATCGACCATGTGAAAATATTCATAAAATTTGGTAAATGGTAAGGTTCTGTTTGTGCACTAAACTGCCTAATATTCATTGTTGTCACATCATATTTTAAAACAGCTGCTTTATTACCGTAAGTACCACAATAATTAGGAGCTGAAAACAATGTTATAACTGAAGGGAACTGCTGCTCTGGTGTTTTCTTATACATTCGATATCCTTTATCTTGAGCTTGATGGGCACGAATAACACATAATAAGTTATTTCTTTCCAAAAAGTGACAAACTGCATTATATGAAAACATGTAAGAACAACCTCTTTCATAATTTTCTGTAAAATCGGTTGCTTTTCTTGAACCATAATTTTCATTGTCAAAATCATTTGATGGGTCAGACCACATCAAATCACAATATGCGCCATGTGATGGAAAATCAACTTGAAACCTATTGATATTATTGATATCTGACAAATACTTTATATCTTTGGAAATACCACCATGAACACAAAAAAACTGTTTGTTCATAATTGCAGCAATTGGTAATGCACAGAAAGACTTTAATGATGATTGATAAACATCAATTGAATACTTGACTAAACATTCGCTTTTAAATGTAAAGTGCTGGGTCATTTGTTTCGATTCATGATTACCTCTTAACATCGTAAATGTCTTTGGATGATTTATTTTCATTGCATATAACAATAACAAAACTTCTAATGAATAGGAACCTCTATCAACATAATCACCTAACCATATAAATGAAGTTTTATCCGGATCCCCACAAATTTCAAACAATTTACATAAATCATATAGTTGTCCATGAATATCACCGCAAATAGTAACAGGAGATGGGACTTCTAATAGATTTGGTTCACTTTCAAATATTTTGGTGGCCATTTTAATTATCTTTAAAACCTGTTCTTGTCTTAGCTTCCCTTCTCTTTTAAAGTGTTCTCTTAATAATTTATAATTTGGTAGTCCACCAGGATTCCCAAACAAATCAGCATCACTAGGTATTATATCAGTAGGTGCGGCAACATCCTTAATGACTCTTTCAGTAGTTTTAAACTCATTCCCATGATCATCAACATAAATTGTAGGATCTTTCATTCCGGTATCATCTTCCACTCTATGTTTCATCTTTCTCAACGCATTTTCGATCTTCAGTGTGTTCTCATGAGCCTGTAGCTTTTCCTTTGCAGTTCTATCCCCACTCATATTATATTATAGGGAGTAAACCAGAAGAAAATACGATAACTCCTAAGGAACCGGCATAAAATCACACAATTCAAACCAAACTGATTACCTAAAACAATTTGAAATTTGCTGTCATGAAAAGCAATGAAGAAATAAGAAATGAGATGAATTTCTCGAAATGGTAGACTGAATTTTACACATTTTTTGTTTTCAGTTGGAATACTTTTCAATTTGTTTTAACACATACTAATAAATCAAACACAAACATGTCTGAAATATTTTTAAATGATCCAGGTACTCTTACTGCTGAAGTTCCAAACTTGACACTGTTACCATTTCCAACTGAAAAACAGGATGCAAATTTTGAATTAGGTACATCAATGATTATTTATGGGTGGTATACACTAACTACAGCAGTTGATAACCTTTGGGGTGGGCCACAATCTGCAGAAAAGAGAGATTGGATAACTGGTGTTGTTGTTGATGAGTTTTCAAACAATAAAGAAATTGATATTATTTATATTCATGAACTTTTATGCGGTTGTATGGAGGATGAATTTTATACAGTTATTGAAGACGAATCAACTATTGATATTGCAACCAAAATTATAAATTGTTACAAAGAATGTAAAGATGGTAATTTTACAAACGTACAGATGATGTATAATAAATGGCTGATTAAGCAACAAAATAAAACTGGTAAAATTGTTGCTAATATTATAGATGATCCTTTGAATCCTGATTCTTCTTCAGATGAAGAAGAACAAAATATGGATGTTGATATGGATGTTGATATTGTTGAGCAACCACGTCGTGAAAAACAAGAACCAGAAATTGATGATGATGGTTTTACGATCGTTAATAATAGAAGACGTTAAGTTTCTTTCTTTTTATGTACACTATTTTATTTACTATTATGTTTATCCGATTTAGTTAAATAGACACAACTTTTTACATAATTAATTAGTTCTATAATAATATTATCCAGTTCCCCTGGTTACATTACCATTTGCACTTTTACTAAGTTGTGATTTTAACGATCCATCACTGTCTCTACGATCTAAAGAAGTTGGTCTACCACCTTGTCTCTTCCAAAATCCTTCTGCAAAAACTCCACTACTGTTTCTTAAAATTGGTGAGGAAATACTATTTCTCTTCCAAAACACTTCTGAAAATAAAGGATTAAGAGTATTTGTATTATTTGAACTATTGTTAAATAGCTCACATTTCCCATGCTGCAAAATATAATGTTCCTTAATAAGTACCGGATTAACCCTAAACAATTGAATATGAGTACCAAACCAAACACTATTTTTTAACAAGTTATCATAGTAAACATCCAATACATTATTTTCATTATTTAAATTGCTATCGTTGTTATTATTAAATGTAAACCCATGATATGATAAGGGCGATGATGGAGGTTGATCATTATTTGACATTAAGTTCCAACCTCCAAATCCCCATGTTGAACTTGCTTTCTTGATTGCTGAAAAACCAGAACTGATGTCTGCTAATATACCTTTAGTTAAAAAACTGTTATAATTCAAATAAATGTCAATCCAAATCAACGAGACATACCAACCTAAGGATGTATTAGTCCATTTTAATTTTAGTGGTTGATACTTGCATTTTTCATATTGATATATTTCAGGTTTTTCAATCTTATTAACAATATTTTCCAGATCAAGTTTCATTAGTCTGTGAATTATTTCTGTAGCATCTGTTGATTTATTTATCGTCTCAGTATTACTAGCTTGTAATAAAACTGACTTATTAATAACGTTCAAACATTCTTTTAAAAACACCAATGATTCATTACCTGCCCATTTATTCTTAAATTTATCATAGTAAGGTTTTTTGTCTTTACTTTTTTCAGTCATACCGATTGGTAACTCCGCTTTGAATATTTCATCACTATAAGAAATAATTTTACAATCATTATTATTTAAGGCTTTATTATTCTCATCATTATTTGCATTATTATTTGCATTATTTGTGTTTATTGGATCAATTGAGTCATCCATATTTGTATTAATAATTTTCGATTCACCTGTAGAAATCGAAATTTGAGAAACCTGTTTGGTTAAAACGGGCATACTTTTAAGCGATGGTACACTTTCTAAAGTAGTTTGAGTATTTTGTCTACTCAATGATAAATCAAATGATTCTCTCGATTCATTAGCATAATCTAAAACTTGATTTATTTGGTTATTACTTTCCACCTGCCGTTGTGACTGATGAATTTGTTGTTGTAGTTGATATTGTTGATTATGGAGATTAGTCTCATATTCTCTTTTTTCTTTTAATAGTAAATCCACATATATATTATCAGAAACCTTGTTAATTGCATCTTCTAATTTAAGGAATGCATTTATATTCTTACTAAACACATATAATAAAACAACAGTATCGGATGGATCCCTTGCAATTGCGTTACAACAAGACCTTAAAACTAGGGCTAAATAATCTGAATTTTTTTCCAAGTTATGAGATAAAAAGTGTATACTTGACAGTTTAATAATGGTTTGCATAATTGAATTTGAAGCAGCATAAGATAGTTGGGTTGGTGGACATTTTGATAAATCCTTAACTGATAATCTTCTTTTACTCAAAACTTCACGATTTTCGCTCTTATTATACTCTAATACCATTATATGCAATGAAATAAGATTATATAATATCTGAATAATTGGTAACAAATAATCATAAGAACAATCTGAAGTAATTATAGCACAAATATGAATGACCAAATAATCCCTGAATGAAGTTGGTGTTGTTGAAGTTCTTAAAATTTGCGGCAATAATTGATATAATTGCATATTAAAAGCTGACAATAACTTAATTCCTAATCGTAAATCAGATGATAAAAACAAAAGATTATAAATTGTTAATTTAACGAAATTTGTATACTTTTTGTTATCTTTGTATTTTATAATATAATAAGTAAGTAAAACAAAGTAATCTGCACCAATTATTTCAGCAAAGTGGGATCTAAATTTCGAATTACATTGATACAATTCTAAAATGATTATTATTAATTCAGAACTCCAAATATGAATTTCATCATCTTCAATTAACTTTGATGATTTTATCAAGTAAGAAAATGCGCCACTATCATCATCAATAATCGGTTTGAATAACGGCGAGGTAAAAGTCTTGATAACTAATTGGATATCTTTTGGCTTTGTAATCTTATTTAAAAACATTCTAGTTCTATTTCTAGGGGTTTCAGTATTTGATAAAACATTATTCTTGAACAAAAACAATGAATCTCTTTTAGGAATAGCATATACAATCAGTAAAGTGAATAGTTGTAAGGAATTTGCAACTAGCAAAACTCTGATTTTTTTATGATCATCGTTTGAAATCTCTAAACCGTTATTATTATCCATATTTATATTTATGTGATCATTCTCTTTCTGACTGGTATCATTTGACTGTAAAGATCTAAAAGTTAAATTTAACAATGAAAGACATAGATAATAGAATTTTCTACCGTCAGTCGAAGAGACTAAGACAGTTAAAAATCTTGACCCTGAGTTAACCACATCGGGTACTGTACTATAGAGGTTTTTCGAAAATAAGAGTAAAAATAATCGTATAACCTCTAATCTATTTGAATCTAGTTTTAACGAAGGTTCCTTGTATAGTCCAGTTATTTCGAAACCAGGTTCCCAAGAGATAAATTGAAAATCATTGGCAAAGGTTTGATGGTTGGCACCAATATTGTTTTCATTCTCAACAGTAAAATCCAAACAAAACAATAGATTAAGTAAAGAGATCACTAGTTCTGCACCTACTGGTTTTTCACTGCTTAGCAATTTATTATGGTTGACAATAGTTGAGTCATTTTCGGAATTTGAATACAATGGAGACTCAGTATCTTCAACACCAATAGTAGTCACATCAGATGATTGATTATCAGTATTGGATTCTTTATAGTATGCTGGACATTGATACAATTTATTCCAATAAATATCATTTTCAATATGGCACAATTGCTTTTTTTCATATAAGAAAGGAATAACTAAAGTTAATAATCGTATACAATTCATCAATTGATCTGTTGGAAAATTTGCTAACTTAACATCATTCAATTTAGACAAATATATTAATCGAGTCGTGATTGCAGTTATTAATTTTGTAAATATTTCTGTATGATTATCTCTTAGATATCTGATATCAGCAGGGAGGAAAACTGCGGAAATATCATCCATAGAAGTTGGCAAAGTCCATAGCAAGTCCCAATATTTGCTTTGATCACTTAAATCTGTCCTTTTATCCACCAATTTAGAGACATGAGCCTTTAATTTAGCTTTAACTTCAGGAGATCCCATGTGTGATTAGTGGTAATATGATGTAAAATACTGCAATTTCAAAGTTGTTTTTTTCTTCACAAAACTTAATTTGAAAGCAATGGATGTTTTAGTTCTTTATTCTCCTGTAAAAGATAAAGATGACCCTTGTAAGTGTCAAGTTGTCAGCGGAAGTCTGACAGAAAGACCGAAAACTTGTGATTTGGCGATGTAATTCGTCACAGAAGCTTTGCTTTTCCTTTATTGAAAATTTCGCGCTTTGGGAGGAGTTTCCCCATAATCTGGGAAACTGCAAATGGATATTGAAAATGAAGTTGGGTATTATGAAGAGGTTACACAAAGAACAGGTGAAACAAAATGAGATATAAAATAGATTAAAAGCAAAAACAAAGAAAAAAACAGGTAAATGAAGAAATAATTAAAAGTGTAGAAGTTTAAGGAACAAAAAATAGACATCAAACAAAAGAAATGAAACAGTTTCTGAACTAGAACTCTTCATTGAAACTTAAAGGACCATATCTGGCAACATAATCATTAACTTGCATGTCCTTACTTTCAATTTCATCAATTCCCCTTTTGGTACCATAAGTACCTTGTTTGATATTATAAAAATCGTTTAATTGGGTAAAATTGTTACCATTAACGGAGTTACGGTTATTAATTTCATCTTCCCAGCATGATAATGAAGAAGCAGTTGAGCCATTGTAATCCAATGCAGGAGGTCCATCGGATTGTAAATGTGCAGGCAATGGAACTCTTTGAAAAGTACTTGTAGTTTGTTGTTGCGGATTAGAATCTGGTAGTTTGTAACCGTTAGATATACTTTGTCTGATTCTCATCCCCACAGTTTGTAAATTAGCTGCATTAACATCATTGGATGTTGTTTCATCATGGAGGGTACTTCTTTGTTGTCTCTTCTGAGCTTGCATGGCGTGTTGGTCTGGTTCTAACCCAACGAATAAGAAGCAGTTGCCACCTCAGAAGTCAGCAGAAGCAGCAAATCACAAAAAAATCATTCTATTTGCCATCATGAAAATTCGCTGGAAATGGAAATGCGAAATTGTTTTTGTAATAGTTGCCTATGTGGGAAATATGAATAGGTTAGAAAAAACTACCAATATAATGTCTATATAGTCTCTAGATAATAACACACGTTTACTTGTAGTTCAAGATATTCTTCTTAACACTCAAGCTGCTGGTTCTTTGGGAATTCAGTTCGTTTCCAATACTAAGGTACGCACTGTTTCCATCATCGTCTACACCACTTCTAATAGAATGTCTGGACACTCCACCTAATATTGATCCATATCTTCTTGCACTCGCAGCATGACTTCCATGATGACTGCCATGATGACTACCATGATTACTTCCGTGTCCGGTACTATGTATTGATGCTGGTTTTGCTTTAGTAGATTGGGAAAATTGTAAACTATAACTACTTGCATTAGTTGCAGCGTTCGTAGCACTTCTTTGCTTGGAGTAAACATTTTTACTTGTTAATGATTTCATTAATTCATTATAATTCAATTCACTGGTAACGTCTAATCCTAATTCTTCGACTTCCTTTGAGAAATTCTTAGAAAACAATTCAATTAATGTTTCATGTTGTAACTTTAACGTCTTTGGAACAATTAAACCATGCAATTTTAATAGTTTGTTTAATAACTTAATTAAATCATCAAAGCATTCCTTTAATCTTAAACAATCAAGTTGGTATTCTTCCAAACTTTCTCCAAGATCAATACTTGGATCATTCGTGAAAAAAATTCTAAATTGTCCAGCACCACCATTAACTGGTGAATCGACAGTACCACTTAAAATCCTGGTTAAATTATTAAACATTGAGCTTGAAGCAATAGAAGTCAACTGAATATTATCTTTTAGATTTTGATTAATTAAAAATTCAAGGTTTACCAATTCATCATTCTTCGAAATTAATGATCGAATTGCATTTTTAATTGGCGGAATTTTGACAACCGAAGTTTCTTTGATTTCTGATCTATTCATCAATGTTGGAAATGTCATATATGTTCTGTATATAATTTCTTCAGTCCATAGGTTAGTAATGTTGGATGCGCCTGGTAATCTTCTCGTATTAATGAAAGTATTCAAGTTTTTATTATCAACATATTGTTTTGCCATAACTGATAATTTGTTATTTGAATATTCTTTCTTAGGTAGTATCGTTTTGATAAACAAGAATTTACCAATTGGACTTTCACTAATTAATTTATTTGCTTCATCTTCATTACTTATAATTCTTGAACCCGGATATAACTTATTCAATCTATTATGAACACTTGTAATATGTTCATAAGATAACCCTTCATAAATAAATTCCTTTGACCTGATTGATTCAGGAAATCCCAATCCAATGAAAGAAATTTTAAAGAATGTTGATTCTAATCTATCAATATGTTCTAATTTTTCATAGAGTTTACCTAATTCAAGGTGGCAAAATGATAAGCCAAATAAGTCAAAGTTATACTTAATATAAGCATTTAACATTTCATTATAAATTTCGACTGCTTGTTCCAATTTATTACCTTTTGTAAAGTTTTGTGCAATAATTTTGAATAGGTCAACTTTTCTTTTGAATGATGTTTGACGTGGCAGTTTAGGTTTTGAACATTCAGGTAAATATGTTTCAATATCCCATTCCCAAGTATTTGCCAACAACTCTAAACTTAATGCAGCTTGTACGTAGTTTTTCTTTTCAAGATAGTTGTCATATAAGTCACAAATAAAACTTTGGAATAACTCAGGTTTGTCAACATTCATTAAATAACTTGAAATTTTCAATTTATGAAATGTTCTATCATCATCAAATTCTTCACCATTTGGAACTTGTTTTAATTCACCTAACGATTTTGAATAGTTTGAAATAGTTCTAATTAATTTCGAAATATCAAAATATGATTCATCTTCAATATCTAAATTACTTAACATTTGTTCAATTTCCTCAATAAAATTTTCAATTTCATTGAATCCTGGAGAATAAACTAATTTATTTTCAAATAAATCATATAAAGATGTAATAGTTTCTCTTTCAATTTTAAATAAAGAGTCATTTTCAACCAGTTCAAATGATATCACAGACCATAAAATTTGAATACCCAATTTGAGGCATCCATCATTTCTTTGCATTGAAAATAGAATAACATACTTTAATAGGCTAAAAGCGTCCAATGAAATAACACTGTTCTGAAAACCACCAAATTTGGATAGTTGAAATCTTGCAGAATTCTCAGATGTTGCTTCTGAACCTAAATTGTCCCATGATTCGTTAATAATTTTAGTAGTTTTAGTTCTTAGATCTGTTGTTAACTGATAACATCCTTTCATTGGTGTATACTCTAAATGCTCAATTGAAACAGGTTTTGAAGTGGAGATTTTGAATAACAATTTGAGGTATAAGTTCCAAGTAAAAATTGACTCATCGGACGGTTTTGGCATAAATTGATTGATTAAATCTAACAATAAATATGAACCTTGTAAAGAAATTGAATGCAATGATAACCATGATTCTGATGGATAATATTTTGAATCAACAATCAAGTGAATCATTTCCAAAATTGAATTAATTGATTCATTAAAATTCGAAACATTAAACTTAATCAATAATTCGTCATCATTTTCATTTATGGAATTATTAAACTCAGTTTTGTAAAATTCATAAACTTTGGAGGTGTAAATAATAAGTATTGAAAACTCAACTAAAACTTCAACGTAGGAAACATCAGTAACAATCGAATCCATTGTGTTCTCAACGATTGGATATTCATTTGGGAATATCTGAGTATAAATTCGTTTTTTCTTAAATAACCCATGATCTAACGAATATGTATAATATTTATCAAATATTTTTGAAAAAAATGGAAGTAGTTTAATTAATCGAACGTATAAGTTTTTGGATTGATAATGACTTTGAATACCAAATGATAAATTTAAAATTGATAAATGAATTGACAATGCAAATCTTGTACATTCCAAATCCATTATATTATGATTAAGAATACTTAAAATGACATCAAGTGATGTATTGATTAAAGTTCCAATCTTTTCACATTTAACAAAATCTTCCTTATTCAGAACTCTTAAAATAAAAAACAACTTTGAAATTAAAAATTTATGCTTTCTATTTTTATTTTTATTAATTAATGCATTTGATCCAATGTCTTCTAAAGATCCTAAACCTTTCAATTCATTAGCCTTAATCCAGCTAATTGCAAACATAATTAATTCTCCAGAATCAAAAAACTGTTCACAAGTATCTAAATATAATTCCAAAGTTTCAATAATAATTAATTGTTCAGATAAAACAACATCAATATTTGCATTCAAAAATTCATTAATAACAGTAACAAACTCAATACAATTATTTTTGTATTTAGTTACATCATTGACGCATATTGAACTAATTTTTAAAATTAAATATGATGATCTGCATAATGCTCTACCCTTTGCATTCCAATCATTATTGAAATTAGCTAAAATTGAATTCATTGAACTTAATAAGTGATTACCAACTTTTGGGAATTTTGAACCATAGTTTTCAAGTAATGAATTGAAGGATGATACATTTTCATCATTCCTGACAACAACAACGTCGAAAAGATGAACTAAAGCATTAAAGGATGAACTAATCAATTCAAATTTTTGCTCGTTGATTGCGTATTCATAAATACATAATAACTGATATCCAAATTCAGAAAAGTTTTTAATCAAATTCAGCAGCTTGACTCTTTTTAATGTATTCAAACTATCAATAATTTGTTGTTCGTTATCTAGTAAGGACTTCCAGTTCAAAATTGAAATTGTTGTGTCATCAATATTATAATTCTTACCCACATACTCTAAATCAAATTCAATAGTTGCATTAAATGAATCATTTAAAATTTCTAATGTTGCGGGAGCTCTTGAATTTATCCCGGTATCGTTGATTGTCGAATCTTTTTTCAATAAATACTGTGATGTACCAACATAATTGTAATCTAAATATAAATCAAAAATTAAATAATCAGAAGTATTGGTTGGAATTTCCTCTAAACCTCTAATTACTATTAATTCTTGCAATGATTCATTGGGAGAGACAGATAAAAAGTTCCAACTGGCGATACCTTTCTCATTTTTACCTTTAGAAAACAAAATTGACGATGATGAAGATCTAACGTGAAGTGTTAAAAATGAGTTATCATTTAACTTTGATGTGACAATTTTATTCATCTTAAGGAAAATTCTGTTTGGATAATTATTTGAATGTAATGTTGGTATGCAATTCCATGAAACATTGTTAAAATCTTTTAATAGGTTATTTTCAGATGATTTTGTTTCTTTGATACTTAAAATTAATTTTTCAGCTCTTGGGTTAATTGCAACACCTTTATTCGAACCATTGATAATTCTATCAATTAATTCACCCCAACCGTTATTAACCATTGTTAGAGATTTTGCCATCATGGAATTCATACCAGTAAATAACTTAACCTCTTGCTTTTCACTATCTAAAAATGATGAAAATAATTTAATAACAAACCTATGAGGTTGACCTGAAACTAAATGACCTTTTTTATGTGAAAAAATTCTTGAAATATCTGCAACACCAGCACAAATACCTTTACGAACTACTTCCATTGAATTGTCTGTTTCAATTGTTTCAGTTAATATAGCAACTAAATAAATTTTACCATTTTCAACGTCTGATGAAGGTATCTCTGTGAATAATGCCGAAAATAAGTTATCTAATTCTAATTCTTGAGATGCACTGACATCAATACAAAAAGCTTCTGTTAACCTATTTTTCGCATTTCTTAAATACATATAAGCTTTCATACCAGTGTAGCCAATGGGAACTACAGTTGAAGATCCAATAACTTGTTTGAAATCAACCATAATATTTGATGGAAATGTTTCAGTAAATTTATTGTTTTTTGGAGGAACAAATGATAGAGCCGAAGAGTTTAAATTTGTCGGTGATAATGCACCAATAATTTGATTTTGTGCAATTTTTGCAGGATTTACAATGTTTTGATCAAAGGAATATAATTCACCAGATGTATCATCTCGTGCTAAAATTGATTCTTTACCATCTATGTCAGATTTTGAATGTAATGATTTATTAATCATACCACCACCGGAGGATAACAATTTTGAAAATTTATTCATTAAAAGAACAACTTTTTGTTTCGATAAATTGACTTCATTTTCCGTTAGTAAATCATTCTTTAAACATATACGTAAATCATGAAGTTGATAATAAATTTTTGATAATTTTTCAAAAAATTCGAAGTCATTTTTGGAATAAACTGCAAATAATGTTGATGAAATAGTTTTAAGAGTTAGCTTTATTTCATCAGATAAGTCATTTGACAATGTGATATTTATGGGCAGTGGAGGTTTTGCAGGTTTAATCAAATCATCATTTTCATCATATTGTGGATTTGCTGATGTTGATTTACTAATAGGCAACTTGTTATAAACATTAGTATAATGCAATGGAAAAATACAAATAGAAATAGTTGAGTTTGGTAGTTTCTTAACATCAACAGAAGCGGAAATATAATCTTGAGGTAATGGCTCAATAATGGAATAACCTCTTGCCCATGTAAACTTTTCATTAACCTTCAAAGTTTCAAAAACGTAAATCTGATTACCAGGATAAAGGGGTTTAATATGTTTCGCTATATCAGCAGGCGCATTGCTAGGAATGAACGTCTTCACCACCTCAGCCTGCAAAAGATGATCGGTAGGAATCCACATGACGGTTGATTTAATGGTTGACTTGTGTTTTAAAGGATAAGATCAGGGTCGGGCCTGTTACACAAACGTTGAAAAAATATACTCATGATCTAATCTTTTTGAATAAACGTTAATATTCGTTATTTTTTAGTTGAGAAAAACTTTGGCTGGGCACATTTGCGCGCGCGGGCGGGAGATTTGTTATTTCATGGGGAAAACTTTTTTCTTTGGTTTTTTCGTGGGAAAAACAAATATACCGCCCAGGGAAGTTTCAAGGGGAATTGCAAAGAACACAGAATTTAGTATAGTAGCATAAGATACATCTCATCTTTTGCTATATATAAACAAACAAACAAACATCGGAAGTATCGCAATGGGTTATACAGACTACAACAAGTTCCTCATGTTTGGGGACTCCATTACAGAATACGCTTTTAACCAGTTTCCCGGAGACTGTGCTGAACCTCAATTCTGTCTTGGTGCAGGTTTACAGCAAGCTTATGCTAGAAAGTTACAGGTTGTTCAAAGGGGGTTTTCTGGCTACACTTCAAGAGACGGTGTTCCATTATGTAGATCTATTCTCAAAGCAGAGCATGATGATGTTGAAGACTCAAAAAAAATCAAATTAGCTTATGTTTTCTTTGGTACAAATGATGCACGTAAAAAAGGTATGTCTTCTGATAATAGGGAATCGATTCCATTGGATAAATATATTTCAAATATGAAAACCATTGTTGAAGAGTTCAAGTCAAGAAATATTTCACTTATTGTCGTCACACCAGGTTTACACGGTCAGGAACTTTGGGATAAGATCGATCCACAAGATTTAATTACTGGTGATTATAGAGATAACGAGACTAATAAAGTTTATGCAGATGCAATAAAAAATGCAGTTACTGATGTACCCGTCATCCCATTATACGATGTTATGGAAAAATGGATGGTTGATAATTCTTCAACCGATTATGCCGATTTACTATATGATGGTATTCATCTTTCCGGAACAGGTAGCCGTATTTTATTTGATGCCATCATGGAAACCATTGATAAAAATTTTAAGCAATTGTCCCCTGAATATCTTCCATTACTTTTTCCATCATCTAGAAAGCTTACTGATACTACGTTTGCTCATATTGAGTAGAGAAGTATGTGATTACCTGTTATTTGTGTAATTTAGACTACTATATGTATAATTTAGACCGAAAAAATAATCATATTAAAGTTTTTGTAGTTAATTTTTGATTGCTTAAAACTATACTTGCAATATATGACCATTCTTGGGAACGTTGAGTTCGATTGCATTACTTTGAGATACAACAGAACATTTTCCATGAAAACCAATTAAAGGATGCCGAAAAATCCCACGAAATTGACATCTTTCCAGCATCATCCCACTGAAATAAGTAGAATTCAACAATTTCAACACTAATTGTCATGTTAGATGGAATCAATAACGTAACAGGGATATACAATATGGTAGTTTCTTTCGTCATTTATTGCTTATGACACTGTCTTTTGGCTTTGTCGTATATACAGCTGTCAAGCCAATATTCAAAATATATCTGATTATTGGAGTCGGTATAATATTGGCTAGAAAAAACGTTCTTACAGTTGAAACATCAAAAAATTTAAGTTCATTAGCAATTAATGTTCTTATACCATGTTTATCATTTCAAAAAATTGTCTCAAATATTTCAAATAATGACATCCACCAGATATCAACAATAGTTATAATTTCATTTTTTATGATGGGGGTTGGATCAACTTTGTGCTTTGGATTTGGTAAATTGGCAGGCTGTCCACCTAGCTGGTACGGTGGCTTGTTATGTTGTGGATTATTACCAAATATTTCAGATTTACCCATTGCATATTTACAAACAATGGAAGGTTCCACGATTTTTCCGAATATTGATAAAGGTGTTAGTTACGTTATTATTTATTTAACATTACAAATGTTGGTGCAATTCAACTTTGGTGCATTCAAATTAATTGAAATGGATTTTCATGTTAAAGGTAATCAATCTAAGAGTGAAAAGCAAGACATAGAACAAAATCCAATGTCCGAATGTCAAGAACAAAATATAGAACAAAGTTCCGTACCTGAAATCACAGTTACTCATTCGAATTATAGTGAAGTATCACTTGAATCTTCTATATCATCAGCAACAACTACATCACCAAAAGATGTTGAACCTGTTCAATTTTTAACACCGCCAACACAGAGACTAGCAAAACCATTGTCCAGAACATTATCAGTTCCTAATGCAATGTTAAACAATGACCCAATAAATTTACATCCAGAAGGTTTGAATGATATTGTAAGAGTTTATTCCAAATTTCACTTGCTTGAACCAATTAGTGAATTTAAAGAATCAACAGATGAAGCAAAAACACATGTTGCAAAAATATATGGATTTGTAAAATCAATTGATTATTTCAAGTTAGTGAAATTAACGTTACAACTATGGCTTGCATCAACCTTAAAAATCATATCAATTACAATTATTTTATCAATCGCAGTTGCAATGATTCCTTGGGTTCAAGCATTATTTGTTGTAACACCCCAAGCAGCTTTACCACCCGCTCCCGATGGTGATCCCCCACTATCTTTTATAATGGATTTTGCGGGATATATTGGAGCAGCCGAAGTTCCGATTGGATTATTGTTGTTAGGCGGCACAATTGGTAGATTAGACTTATTTTCAATTCCAGTTCATGTGTGGAAAGTTCCAATTGCAGTAACCCTTGTTAGGTTATTTTTAATGCCAATCATTGGATGTGCATTTAATTCAAAGTTATATAAAGATGGTTTATTTTACAATGAATCCATACTTTATTTTATTTCAAACATTAATTTTTGTTTACCCCCAGCAACAAGTTTATTATACATAACTGCTTTTTATACACCAGTTGATAACGAAAGGCATTTACAAATGGATTACCTTGCGCTAATTTATATTTTCCATTATATATTTTTAGCTGTCTGTTTACCATTTACAACGACATATACAATGAAAAAACCTTTACATTTGTAAACAAGAGACTATTTAAGCTTTCAAGAGTTCTTCTAAATTTTTTTCAATGATTTTGTCATCTTCTTTCGTACTTCTACGTATATCTTTCTTGGTACCTTTTAAGGCAGCCCTATTTGTATTTCCACCTAAACTAAATAGAAAATAACCAATCCAACTAACTAAAACACATGCAAGAATTTCAATAAACCAAATTATTCCAACACCAATAATAAAGCAAGCACCAGGCCACCAATAAATCCACCACCTTAATCCTTTCAGTGCATAATTTAATCTAATATTGGCATAATTTATAAAAATGTCTTGTAAATTTAATTCAATCAATAAATTTGTACCTAATAAATCATCTCGCTTTAATTCATTCTCAAATGTAATAAATTCGGTACATATTTGCATATTATTACTGCCACTACCATTTCTACTCAATAATTGTTTAAAAGTATTGAAATTTAAAAGTCTTTGAATACCATTGGGTACAAATGTGTTAATTATCCAAGATGGTAAAAAATACTCTAAAATACAAAAACTTTCATTAGATTCATAGTTTGTTAGAAAAGGTACATTTTTTGAATATGATTTATCAATAATTTGATCCCAAGAGTTGAATGTTCTATCTATTCTAAATAAACTTAGTTCATGGTCATTGAAATTAGAAATATCTCTAAAAGGCCAGCTGTTGGGCTTGGTATTTTTAACAAATATAGGCTTTTTTGAGTCTTTAAACACAGTTATTCGTAAACCACCTACTTTATCAACATTATTTAAATTAATATAATCCAAACAAATGTCTAAACTTTGTTCGATTTTTGTAAATGTATTCGTGTTTGCCTGTTTCCAAGGATTTACCAACTCTTTGGAAATTTTAGTTATGTTAAGAAATGAATACGGCCCACTATTTTCAAAATGTTGAAATTTCAACTCAATTGTTGATGTATTGTTCGGTACAATGGAATCTGAAAGATGTAAGTATATAAGTATTGAGCTTGGCAATAAGATAAATATCGTTGTAATTATTGTCAGTATGATATAAGTCCAATATCGACATGCTAGAAGAGGAAATGAAAGATTTAAAATCATGGGTATTATTAAAAGCTAATTCAATTAAAGTAACTTATTGGTTTTATGGATGTACAGTATACACATGTTGTAAACATCTTGGACAATGAAAAAACATCATGCGTACCTTTTAAAAAATATAACAACTAAGAATTTTTGCCGAGAAACAGCAACAAGAGAAAGTTAATGCGATATATAAAAAAACTCATCTACAGTACCGTATCATTAAAAAAGAACGTAATGTAATGCTTTATGCGTATGTAGGGCTAATAAATTATAAAAAAAAGATAAGCAAAAGTTATATGTACCTCTATAAAATGTGTTAACCTGCTTATGTCCTATTCTATATTTACCATTAATAAAATATGGCCTAAATTGTAAATTTTAAGGTGCTCTAAACTATGTGATTCACCTTTGGTATTTAAATATGCTTAATAAATATGTTGAGTACAAATATATTTAATGCATTTGGTATTGGATATTTAACTATGTTTCTTATGATCTGTGTTTTAATATAATTGTAGGTTGAATGATTGATTTGCATTGTGATAAATTCCTTTCAATGTCCCGATAAGGAAGTATTCTAAATTGTGTTCTATGATATGTGTTAAAATAAAGTACTCATGATATGTTAAGAAGGTTCACTTGTGACCAGTTTTATTATACGATGTCTTAAATATGTAATCTTTTATGCGGTATGATATCCTAAAAGTTGTAATTTAAACCTAATACCCATTTATTCTGTCATCTAAGGAATCAGTCACTAACTTAGGTATAATTTTAAACAAATTGTTAAATTCAAACTTTGATAATTTCAAACCTTCATTATTGTGATTACTAGTAGAATCACTGTTTATTTTATCAATTATTGAAGAGGATGAAAAACTAAAATTTGGTTCATTGTATGTTGCATCACTTAGTATATCTACGTCATTTAACGAATCATTTGAATAATCAGTATTTAAATTAGTAGTTTTTTTGTGGTTTAACAAACTATCAAATTTCTTATTGTCATCATTATCCACATTATCTACATCGTTGGGGTTAGACATTCTTAATTCTTTAATATTCTCAACTAGAAAATTTTCAAAAATCTTGACATCCTCGTTAAATTCAAAAAGCCCGTTACTTAAATAAATTAGTTGAGAACTAATGTTTTTCGAAACTTCGACATTCTTCAGCTTTTTACCAGTTAAATGTCTATTAGTAAAAAATTCATGTGACAATTCTAGACCATTTAAATCCATATTCACACCTATATTCATACTGTTGCTAATTAAACCTTCAACAGAATCAAGATCGGATGTGATTTTCTCAGTGTTAATTTCTGGTAATTTGGGTTCATCATTTTGTATGAAAACATCGTCATTACTGTAGTCACCGAATTTGCTGTCTTTATTATTCACGGAATTTAAGTTATTTAAAAAAAATTGCATTTTAAATTTGTTATTGATTAACTTAAATTCATAAAGCTCTTTATTTGAAATTTCAAAATTATGGTTCCATTCAGGTGGATTTGATTTGTTTAGGTTGCCGTTAAGTGTGGTTGTTGATTTAGATTCAATTGTTAGTTCCAACGATGACAAAGATGAAGATAATGAAGAAACAGAAGAAGTAGCCGTTGATGATGTTGTTGTTCCCGCTCTTGTCGAGGGTGTTGTGGAAGGTGTTGTTGAAGACGCTGTTGTCGAAGCAGACGTTGCATCATCGTCTTTATTTGATGATAACTTCAGTAATTTTCCAAACACTCTGTTTGTTTTATTGTGAGATGTCGAAGGAGAAGATGGAGACGATGAAGGGGATAATAATGAAGATGAGGAGTTTGATTTGTTAAAAATTTTGTTCATCCATTTTGAGTTATTTGGATTTTTTTGAGCTGTGCTCAATGAATCATTTGATTTCGACTTGGAAGTGCCAGTTAATCCACCACTTGAGTAAACTGAATCATCCAATATTTCAAATGGGTAAATTATTAATTTTTTATCAATGTTACTTCTACTAGTAATTTTGAATATTTTGAATTGTTTGTTGATTATTGGATCTGAAGGTTTGAAAATAATATTACTCGTTGAATTGAAAGTTTTTGTTAATTGATGAGTAATTAGTTTCTTAAATTTAAGTTGATTAATTGATTCATTAAACGAACAATCCGAATGAATTGAATAAATGCCTAAGATTTTCCAAACAATTAATTTAATATACAAATTTCTTAATAATGAATTGTAATTACCAAAAAAATGATCCCAATTAGAATCATTTAAAATATATTCTACTAAGTTTAATTTTAGATTATCTAAGGGTTTTGAAATCCAATGAAAAGATTCAGGCTTAACGTTGATTGGGATTAAATCCCACATATCATATAGTATTGAAATGGATTTAATTTGGTTATTTAGATTGTTTGAATCTAGCAGAAGCACCAAAACATTCAACCAAAAGTTCCAATCAATGATTAAATAATTATTGGTTGATTCATCGATATTTTTCAAAAATTGTATAAATAAATCAAACAAAATTTCAATCATTATATTATCTAAAATTGAGGTTTTCAAAATGAAAAGTTTGATTATATTTTCATAACTTTTAATGAGCCCATTTTTTAATAAGTTTTCATTTGATGATCTTGGGTTAATTAAAACATCTCTTAAGATGTTAAACAATTTATCGATATTAGATTGTGACAAAATTTTTGGATGAATAAATAATAAGTTATCATTAAACGAAGCTGATGTATTTTTAAACTTTGACGGTTTATTCCTTGATTTTGAAATGACTGAATTAATTTGAAAATTGAAAATTTCATAAACATGCGTTAAAATGGTTAGAAAACCAGGTAGTGAATAAATATAATTATGATTTTCACTTAACATTAAGATAGGGAAGTTTTTTAGATAATTTGAACTAACGGTTAAGTAGTTTCTAAAAAATGAACAAAAGATTGAAATGTTTTCTAATGATGACCATTTATTAACCCAAACACCTTTGGTATCATTAATACCATTAATTTTATCCCTTGGAGGTAGTATTGAATTCAAAAATTGTAATTCAATTTTATAATTTACAGTTCTTGGTTTATTAAGCGAATGAATCAAATCCTTCAAATGATTTGGAAATTGTGACGATAAGTCAGAAATGATACTTGATATATCCGTTGTTATGCAAACTTTGTAAATTTTTCTAAAATTAACCAGTTTTGTATTTAACAAAAATAGAATTCCTTTTGAAATGTCAGGTAAATCAAAAAAAGAATACGCAAATACTTTGCCAACAAATATTGTTATTGATAATGAAACAGATTTAGAATTTAATCTTACCATTGATAGTTCAAAAGTCCTCAATAAAAAGTTTTTATAACTGGTATGAATATCATTAAATTGATTAGAATATGCTGTGTTAATTTGAAATAAATGCCAAATATTCAATGAAAATAATCTTGAGATTGATTCGTAATAACAATTTCTATCAATGATTGAAATTGATTGATAATCAGACAGTAAAATGTTCAATAACTCGGACCACCAATTCAACAAAGATTTTGCTTCAAGGTATAGTAAATCAATATTTAAATCAATCAAAGATGTTGATCGAAGTTCATTTATATCAGAGAAGGGAGCGATTGGATATCTCAAATACGGTAAAAGATTTAGTCGCAGTATATTTGATTTAGAATGATTGGCAGTTTGAAACTTCAATAAAGCCTGGTCTATATTTTTAATAATTTCCAAACGACGGGTATAATCAGTGTTAATTGTGGTTGATTTAGAAAAAATGAGTGGCGATATTGACGTATTTGGCGAAGATTTCAAAGATAAAGCTGTGAAACTGGTATGAGAACGCATTGAAGACGAGCGTGAATGAACCCGGGGCGGTGGCGGAGTAACCGGAGTGTCCCTTGTAGAGGAGCTCTGTGCAAAGAGCCTCATTGTGGTCGAATGAAGCAGCCAAAACCAGATCAGGACAGGTTTGAAACGTAAGGAAGGTTTCTAAAAGAAGAGAAAACATGTTGGACCAAAGACCCGAAAAGGGAAGTTGCAAAAACTGAGTCGATCGACGCGCAGTTTCTGTTTTTTTTCCCGTTTCCACTTTTCACTTTCCAGTTTCCAACTCTTCAATATTTCACTATCTATTGCGTAAGTTAATTACTGTTATGTTAATAACTACGTTGTTGACCCTTGAGTGTTTGTTTCCCTCTTTTCGTTTCTTTTTGTTTCCTTCTCTTTCTTCTGCAATAACCATCCATTCCTTACCGTTTGGTTTATCTCTGCGACACTTTTCTGGTATTCGTATATATCCCCTGTTTGTATAATGAACAACAACTTCCAAAATTACACATCTGCTGCAATGGCAATTCAGCAACAACAGCAACAGACTCAGCAACAACAAAATGACATTGCTCAACCCATAAACATTTCCTTCTCGAGGAACAACACACTTTACCATAACCCAAAGTTAAGGAGGGATAGTATAGCTCATTCTCAAGGTATGGGTGGTATATCTTGGGGGTCTGTTGGTATTGGGTCTTGGTTAAAGGATGAAGTTTTAATTCATCATAATATTAACCAGCATCATCAACCTCACAGACATCAGTCAATTAATTTGTTTAACGGAAATTTCACTAACAATAATGCCATGGATTTGAGAAATGATTCAACATTAGTCAATAATTATAGTAATTCTCCAATTCCAAACTCTTCTTATTTAGCAGATTTAGAAGCAAACTATTGTAAGGATTATTCATGTTGTGGTCAATTGTTACCTACTTTACATGATCTATTAAAACATTATGAAGAAATGCATATATCAAATGACCAATTAAATTCAATTCAATTGGCACATAATCCTGCTATACCTTCTAATACATCCACTGCATCTAATATACCAAATAATTCCACCGCATCCGCCAATAATATACATAAAAATATCAATAATCATAATACTACGAATTTAATAGGTGCCGTTTCAACAAATGAAGTGTTTTTGAATAATCACTTGAATACAAAGCAGAATTTAAATAACAATAATAAACATTTTAGTCTATCAACGACGAATAACAATCATAACAATCATATCAATCATCGTAATAATAATATCAATAATAACAACAACAACAATAATAATAATCATAATAATAATAACGACAATAATAATAATAACAATAATAATAATAGCAATAACAACATTAATGCAAATCACAACCTGGCTAACAATCACATACATAAAACTCTGTCTAATTTCAATTTTGATATAAACACTAATAATAATACCAATAATCAATCAATGCAATTTGATTTCAATCCAGATTCTGCAAGTAACATATTTCATAATGAAGGGTTGGTTAAAGATTTAGAAGATCAAGCAAAAATGTTTCAACATCAAGTTCAACAGCATGAAGAAAGACATCTTCATAATAATTTAAATGACTCAAAGAATATTCCTTTGTCTAATAACAAAATGCCTGCCAACTTAAACACTATGAATCTAAATAACCTTAATTTAGATGTTGATATGGACGTTGATACTCAATTTGATATGGACGTTGACGATGATCATCAGCATCAACAACAACAACAACATCATCATCATCATCATGTTAACAACAACAACAATGGTAATAATAATAATCACAATACTACATCAAACAATGAGATATACATTGATGATCCAGCAAGAAGATTATATGTGATTGAACAACACGACGAGAGACCATTCCAATGTCCAGTTATCGGATGTGATAAAACATATAAAAATCAAAATGGTTTGAAATACCATCGAATCCATGGTCATCAAAATCAAACACTACGTGAAAATTCAGATGGTTCGTTATCTGTTATAAATCCAGATTCAGACTCTCCTTATCCCAACGGTATGGGCTTTGAAAAGGATAAACCTTATAGGTGTGAAGTTTGTGGTAAACGTTATAAAAACTTGAATGGTTTGAAGTATCATAGAGGACATACAACACATTGAATGTTGTTCCCGTTAATTTCACTATCATTATTTTTTTTCTATGTTTTTTTGATGACACAATTTTTTACGCTTGCTTTTTTACTTTTTGAATCATTCATGCATTCCCCTATTGTTACAGCTTCACATGTTGAATTGCATTATGTTACATTATAGCACATTACATTACTCTTATTCCACCTTAATTTAGATCGCTAACACTGTTCTCTTCTCTTCCCTTCTCTTTTTTTGTTATATCCATATAGTTGACATTTGTGTATTTTCAATTTTCATCTTCCTCACTATAAATAAATTATCTGATTTGACGTTTCTTCCTGGTTTGCCTATCCTTCTATGTTTGTTCTAAACTAATACACATCAACAACATGGCATTCATCTACGTACTTACATTCGCCCTTTTGATTGTAGAAATGGTTCTTTTTGCACTAATTTCATTACCGTTACCTTCAAAAATGCGTCGTCCAATTTTGAAAACATTGTCAATCCCCTTTCACACAGACCAATTCAAAGTGATTATGAAATGCATATTTGCTTTCATTTCAATTATGTTTATAGACTCTGTTTACAGATCTCAAAAGGTTAATAATGAATTAGCTGGGTTGAACAATGAATATACTGGTGGTACTTCAAGAGCTGAAATTCTATCGAGAAAGTTTTACTCTCAAAGAAATATGTATCTTTGTGGATTCACATTATTTTTATCGCTTGTTTTAAACAGAACATACAATTTAGTTTTTGATTTATTGAAAATTAAAGAAACTGAAGCAAGATTAACATCAGAAAAGGGTAGTGTTGATTCAACCGATAAAAATAAAATAATTAATGATCTAAAAACTCAAAGGGAAACAATCTTGAAAAAGTCAAAAGCCTTAAGTGATGAATATAATGAATAATTGTATTACTTGTATACTTAATTATATATCTATATATTTTTATACATTTTAAGAACCTAGTAAGAATTACTTTTATGTTTCGGAATAAAACTAAAACTTTCACCTGTTTTACCAAGGAAAATTTCCGAGATTTTAATCCAGTCTTTATAATCACTTGAACCTAATAAAGTTTCCATTTCGTCCCTACCTCTCCACTTTGGTGGTCTTTGGTTTAGTTTTGCTGGTAATTTTTCCAGTATACCAACAGGAATATATCTATAAGTAAATGATAAAAATTCGCATAAAAATCTTCTGGATGTATTAATACCAAATTCATCTGTACCCCAATGTTGCAATGCAAATTTTGCATAATCTTCAATAATCTTTAATCTTTCAGTTGATGATTTGTCTAAATATTGTTGTGCTTGAATTTCTTCAAAAATCCAAGGCTTAATTAATGCACCTCTTGCAATCATAACTGTATCAATACCTTCTCTACCAATATGTTCATAGTAATCTTCATGTGTATAACAATCACCATTACCAATCAAATAAACAGGATTTGGTCTATCTGAAACATCTTTCAATTCTTCATAACTTTCATTGTAGTTTTTGACAATTTTACCAACTTGTTCAATATAATCCCAGTTTGCTTCCTTTGTGTATCTTTGTTGTCTTGATCTACCATGGATTGTAACTGCACCAATATCACCAGCATTTAGCAATTTATCAACAATTTCAGTTGCAATTGGCTTTTTATCAACAACACCCATTCTCATTTTAACTGTAATTGGTAAGTCACCACTACAGTCATTCATTAACTTTAATAAATTTTTCATTCTATTTGAACTTAACATTAATGCAGATCCCTCACCCTTTTTGAATAACAAATCAATTGGGCATCCACAATTTAAATTAATTTCACTTGTATAATTATTTGCATATTTATAAATTAGTTCAGCAGATTTAGCAGCTTGCCATGGTTTTGAAGCTGCAATTTGTACACCAAAACCTGGATATTCACTTTTATGAGCCTTCAATAATGCCCATTCACTATTTTGTCCAGAAATTAATGAATTTGACAATGCCATTTCACTGAATGTTATATCTGCACCTAAAGTTTTCATTAATCTTCTATATGGTAAATTACCAACAGTCGTTAATGGAGAAACAACCATTTTATTTCTATAGTCAAGCTTCTTCTTTTCACCTGCTTTAATCTTAAAATCTGTAAACTCAGTTTCCAGCGCTTTCCTCTTTTCAGTATCCATTTTGGAAACTTTCTCTTCATCTATTAGTTGTAATGCAATTTCACTAATTTTGAAATCAATTTTTTTCTTATATAATGCACGTTTATCATCCATTGGAATTAAATTAACTTCACCCAAATTTTCTTCTCTTTTGTAGCCATCCCGATACTTTAATTTCATTGAATCATAATCAAAATGTGATTTTAACCATCTACATTTAACACCCATTGGACAATATCCTAATTCTTTCCAAACAGGACAAATACCTTCAATACAAGGTTCTTTTTGATCTAAATATTCCTTTAAATCGTGCGTCCAATTACATTCAGATCCTCTAATACATGGTTTGCCAGATTCAGGATCAATAACGGATGGACAAACTTTCATCTCTGATTTAGCTTGAATTAAGTTTCTTGCTTTATTTTGACCACGATTCTTCTTACCTTTTTTCCCACCTTTATCATTTTTACTATTATTGTTATCTCTATCATCACCTTCATTCTCTTTGGAAGCTTCTGCTGCATCATCATCCACGACATCATCATTGGTTAAAGAAACAATGTATTCTGGCTTAATTGCAGCTACACCTTTAGGTAATTCGGCGGGGTTGGCAGTTTGTTTAATTTTTTTAGATTCAATAGATTCATCAATGATGTCTTCCGCTGGTCTTTTTATGCTTTCGTCAGACATTAATATGAGCGGTATATATGTTTGTATAAATAAGCTTACTTGATTTTGATTTTATATTGAAAAATCAATGAAAATTTTAATTTGAATTTTTCAAAGTTTCAAAATTGAGAATTCATGTCTACAAAATGGCATTTCCTTTACATCCCCAAATACAAAAGGGTACCATCTCTGATTCTTTGTACTTTAAAAAATCAGGTATAGATGGTAATAACTATTACAGCCAACCAGCACCTAACTACTAGCTATAACACTGTATTTATGTATTATAAGCTCACGATGCTTAACTCCTCACTTTCCTCAACCGGTAACTGCATCCACCAGAGATGGAAGGATTGGCTTTCCTAGTTTGGAAGGTCGAGACGTGAATTTAGTTATTATTTTTTATTTTTTTCAAAAAATAAGAAAAACTCGATCAAATTTCATTCTTTTGACATAAAGAAACCTCTTTTATCTTTTATCTCTAATCAGTTTATAAATCTGATTATATTCTTTCTTTCTTTTCTTTCATTTGTTTCTTTCACCAAAGTGATTTCGTTGAAGTTTGGTAGAGTTCCGTATATCAGGAAGATTCAAAATACTATTAGATCTCAACATATAAATAAGAATATCATTAGATTAAATAGTACTACCATGTGTGATAACAAAAACTGTAACGCAAATACAAATACAAATACAAATGAGAAGGCAAGTAAAAATAATGTCAACAGTAAAATAGAGCAAGCATTAAAAGATGATTTGAAAGATCAAGAGATTTGTTCATGCACACCAACTTTAACCAACATTATGCCAAGAAATCCAGAAGATAAACCAATTAATATAATTAAAAAATGCCAATTAGAAAATAGGCCTGTTTTCATAGCTGGTCCAATGGTGCGATATTCTAAGTTACCATTTAGAAAATTAGTACGTGATTATGATTGTGATATTGTTTATAGTCCAATGATATTGGCTAGAGAATTTGTTAGGAATGAAAATGCAAGAATTGCTGATTTTACAACAAATAATTATGATAGACCATTAATTGTTCAATTAGGCGTTAATAATATAACTGATTTATTAAGATGTGTTGAAATGATTCATCCATATGTGGATGGTATTGGGATAAATTGTGGATGTCCAATTAAAGAGCAGGTCAGAGAAGGTATTGGAGCTGCGTTAATGAGTAACAAAAAGTTAGTTAGTGAAATGGTTTATGAAGTTAAAAAACGGTGGGGTGATAAGGTTTGTATTGAAACTAAAATCAGAGTTCATGATGATATTAATGAAACTATTGAGTTTGTTAAAATGGTTGAGGATGCTGGTGTTGATTTCATTACTGTTCATGGTAGAACTAAAAATACAAGAAGTAGTCAACCTGTAAATTACGAGAAGATTAAAATAATTAAAGACAGTGTTAAAGTTCCAGTTATTGCAAATGGAGATTGTTTCAGTTTAAAGGACGCATATAAAATCAAAGAAATTACAAATTGTGATGGGGTTATGGCGGTACGTGGAATTTTAAATAATCCTGCATTGTTTGCAGGTTTTGAAAAATGTCCATGGGGAGCAGTTGAGAAATTTTGGGATTATTCAACGCAATATGGATTACCGTATAAGTTAATTCAACATCATTTATCATGTATGATGGAAGGATTGATTGAAAGAAGGAAATTAATAGAGCTTAACGAATGTAATAATTTGATTGAGCTTTTGGAATGGTTTGATGAGAAGTATGAGTTGAAAAGACCTGGGGATACTGGATTTGGATTGGGTGTTACAGTGCCTGTACGTGAAGATCGTAGTGAAATGGCTAATTTGTAATAATATATAGACTACATTAACTAAATACCAACAACATTCTGAACTGTTTATACATTGTACCTTTTAAGAAACCCTGAAAACTGCGCTACACAGCGTTGAATTTTCGTTTAGTGGGGGAGGGGGAGAGTGAAGTTCGAGTATAAAAAAATTGCTTGGATTCTGATAGCTCACACAAGTTTTTCCCTATTAAACTAGTTAAGTAATGGAAACAATGTTGGTTAATAGAGATTAACCCTTTCTTTTTTCTTTGAATATCAATACGTTAGAAATATGATGATACTTTTCTTTTAATCGTACCAAATATTGAACAAGATATAGGGTAGCCCTTATATTTCCAATTCGTTTTATAAGTTTCGTTCTGAAAGTTATTTAACACGGACTTGTTGTTATGATTGGTACATTTGTCATAGTTACACTGACTTCTATGTATTGTTTTATTGTAATGTAATGTAATGTAATGTAATGTAATGTAGAGTAGTTGATTGTTACTTTAAATTTCACCTTGTCTCGCTTTCGTCTTCCTTCTATAGACGTACTAGATGGTTATTTACAATGTATAATAATAATGATCATGTAATTTTTTGAATTTTTATTTGTTTATTACAGTGCAAAAAAAGTAAAGTAAGGTTGTTATACAAGATTATAGACTTGAAAAAGTTAGTTTATTGATATTTTTAATTATATTATCAGATTCCATTGAATTTATTCTAGCAAAAATTAATATTAATAATTAACTAATTTATTCTTCATCTTCAACAACAACGGTATGTAAACCTTTAGCAGATGCAACATTAACGGATTCAACATAAGAGAACATGGTTGATTTAGCATTTTCATCTTCATTTCTCTTTCTTGAGATTCTTAATCTTAATCTAAAAGGGACACCTTGAATACCTCTCTTCCATAATTCAACGTTTAACTTAGGATCTAATCTAACATCGTCAGTACCCATGTGTAATTTTGCGAATTTCTTAATTTCTTTAACAGCCTTTGGAGCTCTCTTCTTGAAAGTAACACCGTGAAGTCTCTTGTGTAAGTTGATGGTGTATTCTCTGGTGACTGCGTCCTTTAATTCCTTAGCCATTGTGTGGTGGTGGTGTTTGAAATAGAGATTATATCTGAAGAACTAGAAAGTAAAATAAAATCCTGAAATATATGAAGTAAATTCAAGGTATAACGTAGCCAACCTCCAAAATGGTATTCTTAGAGAGCTTCCAGAGTGAATTTTCCAGAGAGAAGTGGAATGGAAGGGGAGAGTCAGAGGGAGGGAGCCAGGGAGGTTACCGGATTAGGCAAGCGAGTGAAAATTTTCACTTTGGTGAGCGACGAGGGGACGCGGGAAAAGCGAGGAGACGCGCGGTGTGACTGCGTTTCGGGAAACCGTGTGCGGTGCGCGGGTGTTGTCACGTGACAAGAAAAAAAGACCCCCCGGTGTGGTGATAAGACGGATCACGTGCATGGCTCCAGGCTCAGCGCGTCGACGAGGGCTTGTGATAGCTTATCTTGTTTCCTGTGCAGGCTTCTCCCCAGACAGTGGTTAACGACTTGTCTCATGGTTCCCCCCTCCATCAGCTCAGCAATCGCCGGCTCGTCTTGCAATAAAGACTGCACACTGAGCAGTTCCCCCCGGTTGAGTAGCACGGCAATTATCCCGTATTTCAGTCTCTGTAGATAATCTTGGTCCTTCTCATATCTCGCAACAAACACTTCTTCATACAAATACTCAACCAATTGGCTTTCCTGACCACTGTGTTTGATCCACATCAACATAAGCTTGGTGATCTTATCCAGATTAACTGTGCCTTGTCTGATCAATGCGTTCTGGCTCGTTGGTTTGGAGTTATTCAATATAGCCACCTGTTTGAGCATGTTAGAAGCTTCGAATTTAAGCATGTGTTCACTAACCATCTCCTTCCCGTATCCTAACGCTCCCGTAATTTTAACCACATATAAACATTTGATTCTATATTCCCATATCTTCAAAATATCTTCAACGTGTAAATCAAAACTGGTGATGTTGGGATTAAGTATCAAGGATTTGCAATAATTGGCGATTGTAATATAGTCAATTAAGCGATTGCTTAGATGATCAATATCCAACGTGTCAATAAGTTTCTTCAATCCCAATGGTTCGGCATTGTACACCTTATCCACATCTCCGACAACAACAAAATTGTTGCTGTTCAACAACCGGGTGTGTGCAGCTTGTAACATCCGTGTAGTAAAAGCAATATACGATTTATGTCTTATACAGAAAAAAAAAAGAACAAAAAGAGAACAGAAAAAGAACAGAAAAAGAACAGAAAAAAAACATGCTAAGATATAATGAATTTCCGTTTTCGGTCCATACACGCCGATTGATAACAACCGTCTAGTTTTGGTGTTTTCGTCCCATTATTGTCCACTGCACCTTTGTCGATTGTTCTCTCCGTGTAGTTTACAATCATACACGTTCCACCAAACACCCATTCGCCGTCTTGGGCGGCTCTTTCTGCACACACCCGCCTTGCACGCAGAGAACACGTGCAATTGCACGCCGGCCAGCTCGATTTCCAGCAATCTTTTTTTTTTTCCTGGTCGTTTTTCCTGTTCGTTTTTGTTTTTCTTTATCAACGGGGAAAAACACCACAAACAAGAAGTTTCGTTATTATCTTTCGAAAGGTCGTCTCCACCGATTACTAATAACCATCCAGCTATGACCAGGCCGCTCAAACACAAACGATCGATAGGCGAGCGTCTCAAAGACCACTGCACAACTGCCATGCAGTCCCTCAAACAGATATCCAGTGCAGTGTTGTCGCAGGGGGATGACGATAAAGACATCAATGGTCTTTTTGATTCGGATAATGACGAACATGATCACGCTTCAAGAGATTTCGTAATTGTACTGAAGAAAGAATCTAAGGCTATGGCCAACTCCAAGATAAGGACAAATCCGAACCCGGTTGCTGAAACCACAACTACTACCACAACAGCTACAATCACTCACAGCATGAAAAGTACATCTGCAACAAGTGAAGGAAATGATCCTATATCGGATACCATAAATAACACTGTTACTTCTAACCTCGTCACCACAAAATCAAACAAAATTTTATACACCGATGATGCTGACCTTTGGGAAAGGCAAAGGGTTGAGTGGCTAACACCAACACTTGCACCATCTGAAATAGCAAAGCGTAAATCTGCAAATACGCTACATAGATTATCTGCAAATAATGATGATGTTTATATGGGAGTTTATAGAAACTTGGTGGTTTATGGGAAACCATTGAAGAGGGGTTTGAATATGACCGATGGCTTTAAAGTTATCTGTGCTGGTTGGGAAAGTACAAAAATGTTTGAAAGAGTCGCCAATGGTGGTGTTCCATAGTTTCAATTTGCATAATTTGATGAATCTTACATAATATTTATAAAGCCTTTTAAAATCTATACCTAGCTATCTAAAGTTTTCAATCTTTACTTGATATGTCGAATTGTTGATTCAAGTATTCGAATTTGTTGATTCAATACTTCAACACGTTTTTGAATCTTATCAACATCACATATAATCAACTTTTTTTCCGTACGCTTTACCTTGGAACCCAACACGGTTGCAAGCTTATCCATTTTACAAACATTTTCGTTCAACTCATCTTCGAATTTATTAATAATTTCTTCATTTTCATAAATTATATGTTGTTTGCCATCGTATTCAAAATTATCAAATCTTTTACGTAGTATTCGACGATATTTTTCCGACAATTCACGATTTGATCGCATCTTGGACTCTTCTAGCTCTATCATCGTTTTAATTCGGTCATCCATGGTGTGTTTCAAATATGTGGATATGTTCTGCTATCAATCTTTATCCTTAATCTCTATTTTGTGTTAAATTTCTATGCGAGACCTAAACATTTTTAACGTGTTTTCTAAAAAAAAGATTGAATGGTTTCGGCCTTAAACTTTGTTTTCAATTCATATCTATTCTTATCCTTTCTTTACCATTGAATATCAACTCAGATATAATGTTAAATCTTTTTCAAACAACGTTAAGGTCAATACCATTGAAAGAATGTCCCATATCCATAACCACAGCTGATGATACGGCCTTTATTGCCACACAAAATTGTATTTACTCCATAGATCATACTAATAATGATAATAATACCAATGCCTCATTTGATAAAGTATTTACAACAGTTTCAAGAATTAAAGAAATTCATTCATTACCTGATATACATATTTTGATTATTGTATTTGATGATAGAGTTGAACTAAGAAATTTAAATGATTTGAATAATAAATCCAGTGAACAGTTTCAAGTTTTGAATATACAATCAACAGCTGTAAATATTTGGAATAACTTAAATTCAGCCCACTTGATTTCAAGTGATTCAAACTCAGATCTACTATCACTTGCAACTGCTGTTGTTGAAAATAATGGAATTAATACCATGCATTCAGAAACTTTAATAACGTATCTATCAATAATTTCAAAATCTCAAATAATAGTTCTAAAATATAATAATTCTAAATTCATTGATCGTTATAACTTATACATTTCAAATATAAAGCATTTACAGTTTATAAATATAAATGAGCTTGTATGTTTGTCAACTACAAAACCAAATGATCTAGTAAACGTTAACTTGGAAAATTCAAAAATTTCACATCATGATATCTCCAAAATTTTAAATTTGAAAAGCTCATATATAAATTTCAAAAATTCAAATCAATTATCTAGTATATTCTATTTCAATAATCAACTGATATTGTTGAAATTTGATGAATTCATAAATTTAAACTATTCAACACACGAAAAAAACATAAGAATAAAAATGACAAATTCAAATTTTAAATCATCAATCATAATATTCCCATTCGTTTTTCTAATATTTGATAATCAGATAGAAATAAGAAGTATATCAAATTTTACGTTATTTCAAACAATCAATATAAATTCAATAATCCATTTAAATTTTCATGATTTAATACTATCAGTTTTATCAAGAGATAAAGTTTCAATCATGAAAATGATGAATTATAATGAAATTTTGGAAAATTTATACACTTTAAAAGATTATGATAATGCAATACTGTTAATTGAAAACTTGAATATATTAAATTTTACAAACAATGATAACACTGATGATTCCTCTAACAAAAATCTGAAACAGTTGAAATTTATCAAATTAAGAAAATTTAAATTGTTAAAAGCTACAAACTTATTAAATGATCCCAAATCAAAGAACGATTTTGCAAAATCTATAGACTTATTAACTGAATATCTGGCATCTCCGAAATATGTAATACTAAATTTACCCGCTGAACTAAAACAACTAATAGAAAATAAACATGACCGTGATCAGACAAATGGAAATAATCTTACTGTTTTGGAAAAATTTCAGGTTAATCAACTAATCAGATATTTAACCGATTCAAGAAGAAAATTACTAAAATTACTGGATAATAAATATACTGTTTTCAATTATAATAATTTAGAAATTTCATTATCTATATATCAAGATGATGACAACGACTTTTCAATTTCCGATAACTTGAAACTGTTAGATGATTATTTGTTCAAATGTTACATATTAGTCAATATTAAAATGATAAATCCGTTTATTAGAATTCACAATTATTGTGATTTTCAACTCGTTGAGGAAAGATTAAAGGATTTGACATTGGTTGACCAATTAGTTAATTTCTATTATTCACGTGGTGAATTTGAGAAGTCTATTAATTTGTTAATTGAAAAAAAGAAACACAACGATGATGGGAATACTGAGAAAAATGATTATGAGGATGAGGATAAAGATTTAGTTCAATATTTGCAAAAATTAATACAAATTGAAAATCCACCAATAGATTTGATATTTTCAAATTTGAAAAAATTAAGTAATCATTTATTTGAACTAATTTTCCTCAATGATAACTTAAATTATTCGTATATTGATCATAATAAAGTGATACAACATTTAAATGATTCGAATGATAAGGATGAATTACTTAAATATCTGGAATACCTTGTATTTCATTTGAAAATTTCAACATCTGAAATAACCCAAGAGTTATTCAATTCATATTTCAATAATATTGTTGAAAACTATCCAAAAATCGAAAAATTATATAAATTTGGCGGGATTTTTAATTCAACTTTAATATTGAAAAAATTAAAAGCATTGCCAGTGTCTGAACAATCCAAGAGATTAATGGTTGTACCATTGATGAAGTTGGGTAAATACGATGATATTTTAGATATTTTTGTATTTGATCTAAACGATGTTAAAGGATCAATTGATTTCACTCTTGAAATTAAAAAAATTAAGAATGATAGCCTAAGCCGGGGTTTAATTTTTAAAATTATTGATTTATGTTTAAAAAATAAAGATTATTCTAGCATAATTAATTATGTTTTGAATGATTCCAGATTGAATTTTCTTAATTTTGAAGAAATTTTGATTAAATTACCACATGAAATTTCAATCAATTTAATGTCATCTTTCCTAATCATGAACTTGAAGAATTTGAATTCAATAAATCATAATTTAATCATAAAGAATGAGTTATTAAAAACAAATGTTGTAAATATGAAACTAGACAAAACGAATCTCGAAAGAAAAATGGTTAAGTTAACATCAAACAGTGTCTGTATCAAGTGTGGTAAAGTTTTCAATAAATCCGAAATTTTGTGTTTCCATCCAAATGGTAATATTTTACACTTCAAATGTTCCAAAAACTCGACAAATTCAACATCTTTGGCATCTTTTCCGTTGCCTCTTCCACTCCTCAATCGTTCAAATGATACCTAAAAAAATCGTACCTGTATTTGTTAGTAGATTAGTAAATTTTATAAAGTTCTATAAATATTAATAAGCTTATTCAAGTAGTTGTGATAAAGTTAACAACACTTGAACAAAATTTACAAAGTTCGTCTAGTTTTTCAACAACTTGAAGATTTGAATTTTGAAATTCATTTAATGAATCTACAACTTTCCTTGCATCTTCATCATCAGATTCTTTTGCTAATTTCTTAATACCAAAAATCACATCTGAATGTGATTGTAAAAATACAAAAACAATTGCAATTAAAATTTCAATATTGTTGTTACTTTTAATACCATACGTAATTGCTTTGAAAAATAAAATAATTTCATGATATGGTGGTGATACTGATAATGATTTGATTTCAAAATCAATTGTTGATGGTGTCATATTAACAATTAATTTAATAAATTCAGAAAATTTTCCTAATCTAAGTAGTTTCGTAAATTCAGTTTCAAATTGATATTCTTTCGATTTATCTAATGCTAATAATTTTGATTCTGGGTCTTCATTGTTTTCACGTTGATTTAACTTTGAAACTGCATCGTTACCAATCTCATTTTCAATAGCCGAATTACCAACTTTTAACCCTGTTAATTCAAGGAAGAAGGGTAAGTTTTCTTGTTTCTTTGGTGCTTCCTTTGTTTTATTTCTTTGTTTAATCGATTCCAAATATATTATCGAACTGAATTTGTTTCTTGAATTATTAGAAAACGTAATTAATTGGGTATCTAAAATTTCAGGTGATATATAAATACCTTCATCAGTATCCAATTCATCATTTTCAAATGCACCTTCAATCATATTTGATCCACCTTCACCACTTACATTTGGTAATAACATATTAGCAAACTGTGCTTCATCTTCAATATTTTGTGTTGAAATTTTCTTAAATTGTGATTTATTTGTCCATAATGAAATACCAACATCATTGACATGAGCCGTTGCCAAATATTCACCATTTGGTGACATTTTCAATGATGTTGCCACCTTTGGTAGCTTGATACCATCGATACAATTACCTGTTGGTAAATCCCATGTTCTAATTGTTGAATCTAATGATGAAGATATTAACCATCTACCGTCATTTGAAAAATCTAGAGCTGTAATTCTGTTAGTATGGCCAAACAGTTGTCTAACAACCTTCTGAGATACGGAGTCAATTATGACGATTGATAAATCATCTAATGAAATTGCAAATAAATCACTTGATCTATGATAACAAAGTTTGGTGATTGATGAATTAAATTCAAGCTTACCTAAATATTTACTTTTTGAAAAATCATAAAACCCAACAATACCATCCAAACCACATGAAACCATTTTCCTATTCATACCATCTAATGAAATACCAGTAACGGATTTTTTATGTAATTTATATTTTTTTCTTAGCATACCACTTTGTAAATTATAGACTCCAATACCACCATTACTACTACCAACAAATCCAAAATTACCACATTGTGATAAAGCAATTGATTTAACAATGCCTTCATCGATTGTATTAAGTTTGAATTTACCAACTTTTTTATTTCTTGAATCCCAAGTTCTCGCAAAATGTTCATCTTGATGTGCTGTTAAAATATTATCCCATTCACCTTCTCTACTGTTTTCTTGAACAATTGAAATAATTGGTGGGAATTTTAATTTAAATTTGTTGGAAGCCCCTGCTTGTAATTTACCATTTTTAACTTTGCCTTCCTTCTGTGACATTTCTTGTGATTGTGCATCTTTACGCAATGAGAATAACCAAAATGTTCTATCTAATGAACCAGATGCAATAAAATGTGCGTTTTCATCACTGAAAAGAATTGAATTTGGTGGTGCAGAATGACCACCACGAGACCTTAAATGTCTTGGTGGAGTTATCACTGATGTATTTGTCTCTGATAGTACAGGATCAAAAACAAATTCTTTCAAAGAATTGTCACCACCGGTAGTGACTAAAATTGGATTACCATTCAAAAACTGAACTTTTGAAATACCACCAAAATCTTCTTTATGAACATTTGATAAGAGATGAACCCTTGAATTTTTATTTAAATCATAGAAAAATAAATCACCATTTTTTAATGAGCAAACAATATGTGGATTGCCATCGGTTCTAAAAGAAATTGAAGTAATCAACGATTTTGATCCTGTATTTATATTTTTCAAAGTCTTCCCTTTCTTAATATTGTATATTTTACAAATACCTTCACTTGTACCAATTGCAAGAAAATTAATAACAGGAGCAGCAGTAACTGATGTGATTGTTTCACTAAATTCGTCAGTTATAAAAACATTTTTGCCAGTTTTGACATTATAAACCAATAAATGTTTTGAAGTGGCAATTACAAGCTTATTCATGTGAGTTGGCATGTGAATCAAATCAACAATAGTACCATATAATGAATTAACTTCAAATGTCGTGTAAAATTCAGTTGGAAATTTATCAGTTGCTTCTTTATTTTCATAAACATATACTCTATCATCAGTACAAGCTATTAAGTAAGCATTAAAAACTAATAGCTTATTGATTTTAAAATTTGGATTATTGCTGTTTGGAAGTTCAATTTCAAATTCTACTCTACCTCTTCTAAAAATTCCAATTTTATTACCATATGCACAATAGACAAAATGAGAACGTGCAGTAACACAAGAAATCGGATCAGATGTTTGTTTGTTGGATACAAAAAGCAAGTGTAATGTTGCAGCATCATAAATCTGGAATGATCTACCAACAATAGTAACAATATAAAATGTTGAACCTAAAGTACCAATTGCAAAGGGTACACTATTAGTAACATGGCCGATTGTTCGAAAGGGACTGAAAATCTTAGACTTTCTGACTTTTTGAGAATCTCTCACAACAACGGCCTTTTGTCTCTTCAATTCAGTGGGTGCCATTTTTTGATTTGCTTATATAAGAGAAACAAAAAAGATACTTCTTGTAGATAAATAAAATTTTTAGGTGAAATTCATGTTAAAAAAGTGAAAAATTTGAAAAATTTGGAAAAAAAACAAAAATCCAGAAAAATAAAAAAATGAAAAATAAAAAACAAAAAATGAAAACAAATAATCTGAATTTTTGATTTTCTCTTGTTATAACAACTCATTTTCAGAAACGTGAATAAATTAAATTGGAAAGAATCAAGTAAGTCTCCTACCTGGTCAGCAGTTTTTCATCCTGCAATTCCTTTGGTGTCAATAACTCCTTCTTTTCAATTATGCAGGACAACAATTCGGTACTGCAAGAGACAGAGAAAGGCACTCGCCAGAAATTTATCAGAGCCTTATCTAATAATTCCACCATGTCGATTGATTCTCTAGATGATCAAGATTCTCTACTTGAGGAACAAGAGAGATACGATGATGATCCAAACCCATTGACTCAAGAATCTCTGGATCATCACAAACGAGCAATTGCTTCAATTGCTCCTATTCTTGAAGATTTTGTTCCCGTGTTATCCAAATCTGAAATTGTATCTCCAACTCAAGATGCCTTATCAAGAACTGTTTCGAATGTAAGTGCTTTAAGTATAAACCATCATCAGCCATCTTCTTTGTCAAATACTCTTAATTCAGCCGCAAATAATGGTGAGGATGGTATTGAACGGGAAAGAAGTAAATCCATTGATTTGAATCTTAATAAAGAATCTTCGAATGTTTCAACTCCTATCATTCCAAATCTGTCAAGTGACACAATTAATGAAAAAACTATTTTAGATAATAGCAACAATAATGATGATTGCATAATTGACTCGTCAAATCCAAATTCCTCACCGACTACTGCATCCAGTTCAAACGTTAATGTGCGTTCACCAACTTTAAGCGTTCAATCACCTTCTGAGTTTGCTTCCAGGCACCTTTCATCTTCTGATTCATACAATTCAATTTTAAAACAAAGATCATGTTCGAATTCTTCTCTCAGTGATATACCTAAAGGTCCTAAATTACCGAAAATTGGAACAATTGGTGTTTGTGCAATGGATAATAAAGTTTTATCAAAACCATGTAGACAAATTTTACAAAGATTAATTGCACAAGATGAGTTTGATACTGTTATTTTTGGTGATAAAGTTATTCTTGATGAAGTTGTTGAAAATTGGCCAACTTGTGATTTTCTTATTTGTTTCTTTAGTACTGGATTTCCACTTGAGAAAGCAATTGCTTATGAAAAACTAAGAAAGCCTTATTGCTTGAATGATTTAGTTATGCAAAGGGCATTATGGGATAGAAGACTATGTTTGGAAATCCTGAGAGCGGCTAATGTACCATCACCATATAGGTTAGTTATTTCAAGAGATGGTGGTCCACAAGTTGATAAAGAATTAAGGCAAAAATTAGAAGCAATTGGTATTAATTGTGACGAAGTATCTGAACCTGAATGGAAAATGATAGATGATGATACATTAATGGTTGACGGTAAAATCATTACTAAACCATTTGTGGAAAAGCCTGTTGATGGTGAAGATCATAATGTTAATATTTATTATTCAAAGAAAAACGGTGGTGGTGGTAGAAGATTGTTTAGAAAAATTGGCAATAAATCAAGTGAGTTTGATCCTGAATTAAATAATATTAGAACAAATGGTTCATTCATTTATGAAGAGTTTATTGATACTGATAATTTTGAAGATGTTAAGGCTTATACTGTTGGAACTGAATTTTGCCATGCAGAAACAAGAAAGTCCCCTGTTGTGGATGGAATTGTTAGAAGAAACACCCAAGGTAAAGAAGTGAGATATCCAACTGAGTTATCAGAAGAAGAAGTAGAAATGGCAAGAAAAGTTTGCACATATTTCCAGCAAACAATTTGTGGTTTTGATTTATTAAGAACTAATGGTAAGAGTTTTGTTATTGACGTTAATGGATTCTCTTTTGTCAAAGATAATAAAGAATATTATGATACAACTGCAAGAATTTTACGTAACAAATTTCTAAATGCAAAAATTTTAAGAGACCAAAATCAAATTCCAAAGCAAGTTCATGAAAAGAAACAAAAATGGGTTTTTAAAGGTTTTGTTTCTGTTATTAGACATGCTGATAGAACCCCAAAACAAAAATTCAAATATTCTTTTAGATCACCTATTTTTATTTCTTTGTTGAAGGGTTATAAGGAAGAAATTATTATCAGAGAAGTTAGAGATTTAAATGTGGTATTACAAACAATTAAAGTTGCGATTGATAAACAATTGGAGGATTTAAAAAAATTAAAGCAATTAGAGAGTGCCTTAGAAAAAAAAATGAACTTTCCTGGTACAAAAATTCAATTAAAACCTGCATTAAATCCTGAAACTGATGAAATTGAAAAGGTTCAATTAATTCTTAAATGGGGTGGTGAACCAACACATTCTGCAAGATATCAAGCAACTGATGTTGGTGAACAGTTCCGTCAAGATATTCAACTTTTAAATAAAAAAGCATTAGATGATGTGAAAGTTTTTACATCATCTGAAAGAAGAGTTGTTGCTTCAGCACAATTATTTTCAAAATCATTTTTACAAGAAGACGAGTTACCTGATGATTTTCTAAAGGTTAGAAAGGATTTATTGGATGATTCAAATGCTGCAAAGGATTTAATGGATAAAGTTAAAAAGAAATTGAAACCTTTATTAAGACAAGGTAAAGAAGCACCACCACAATTTGCATGGCCACCAAAAATGCCCGAACCTTTTGTTGTTATTAAAAGAGTTGTCGAGTTGATGAATTATCATCATAAAGTTATGGACGAAAATTTTAAAACGCAAGACGTTGATAAATTTCAAGAATTTTGGTGTTGTGGTGAAGATGCATTTTTATTCAAAGAAAGATGGGATAAGTTGTTTCAAGAATTTGTTTCAGTTGAAAAAGTTCATCCATCAAAAATTAGTGAACTTTATGATACAATGAAATATGATGCATTACACAATCGTCAATTTTTACAGAATATCTTTATCAGAAATGTAAAGGAAGAAGAATCATTAAGTGTTGAAGCTGAATTATCTGGATCATTAGTTAAACAATATCCAATTAATATTTTAGCCATGAATAATTTTAAAGTTAATGATTCATCATTAGATGCTACATCAGCATCATCAATTGGGGGAAGTAAGGATAATCCATCAGCAGGATCAATAGGATGGGTTTTATCATCATCTCATAAACCATCAATAAAAGCACATCAACAAAACAAAGATTCACCATTTGATAATGCAAAATTCAATTTATTGCGTGAACTGTATAGGTTAGCAAAGGTTTTATTTGATTTTATTTGTCCACAAGAATATGGAATTGAGGATAATGAAAAGTTAGATATTGGATTATTAACATCCTTACCATTAGCAAAACAAATTTTAAAGGATATAACTGAAATTAAAGAAACCGATAAGGCAGCAACAAGGGTCTATTTTACAAAGGAATCACACATTTATACTTTATTGAATGTTTTATATGAGTCAAATGTTCCAATGAAAATTGCACGTAATGCATTGCCAGAATTGGATTATTTATCACAAATTGTTTTTGAACTTTATGAAAGTGAAGGTGTTTCGGGTACAAAGAAACATTCGATTAGATTATCCTTAAGTCCGGGGTGCCACACACAAGATCCATTGGATGTTGAGTTAGATGAAAAACATTATATCTCATGTATTAGAAGAATTAATTTGACCAGACATTTAGACATGGATTTAGTTCACCAAAAACTGAAGAGTAGGTTCACAAGAGTTTCATTACCAAAAAAATTTACTCCTGTTAGTATTTCAAGTCCATTATCAGAAGGTAAGCCATGAGAGAGAGAAGACATTTTTTTAATTTACATTTATTTTATAGCTTTTGTAATAATGGAAATTGTAATTTTCAAATTTTAATAAATCAAAATATGGATTTATTTATTAGAATAAGATTGATTGTTTTGGTGAGTAAAAAAACATACCAATAAAGGCCTTAAGGAATTACATTGATAACCACGAAAGTAAAGAAAATTACCAGAAAATTACCAGAAAATTACAAGAAGATTACAAGAAAATTAAAATTTACGATTACAATTGTTCACCTAATAACCATCCGAACGAATGGTAGTATCAATATCCATTGTCCAGAAAAACTAATTTAGGAAATCCAAAAGGATAAATCTTCCAATGCTCCGTTAGTACAATTAATTCAATGAAGAATTAAAGCACTGCAGCCCTCTGACTGCGTCATTGAAATATGTTCAAGCCACGGAAAGTGGCGAACTAAAAAAAACCAGCGGTATAATATATTGAAATTTTTATAAATTGTGAAATGGAGGAAAAATAATGTAGAAGTAGTAAATAATAAAAAAGTGAAAAGATGATAAATAAATAAATATGTAGTCACTGAATAATGATTCATACAACGGAAGCTAATGAATCAAACAAAACACTAATGGATTCACCAAAATGATCTCTTCTAATACATTCAGCAAAAATTGAAGAAACATCAATAACTGTTAATTTTTCGCATTTTTTCATTGATGCTTCAGAAATTGGATAAGTATTTGTTACAATAATACCATCAATATAAGAACATTCATTTAGCCTTTCAAGACAATCATGATTAAAAATACCATGGGTTGCGACAATATAACAACTATTTGCACCACAATTCATTCTTAAATGTTCAGCAGCGGCAATAAACGAAGTATGTTTATCAATCATATCATCAACAATAATTGCAGGACGATTTTGAACATTACCAACTAAAGTAATTAATTTTTCCTGAGCATTAAATTCGGGTTCATCTTCATCATCTGAATTATTATTTTCAAAATTTAATTCAGATTCTTTATGTTGAAGAACAGGTTTTATTGGATTCGAATTTGCAGTTGAAATATTATCATCAATAACGTGACCTTTGAAAATCCTTGCAGTATGAATGTCAGCGGAAATATTATCACTGGTATCATTGGAAGAAGAAAAGGAAGCAACTTCAGATGAGGTTGGAGATTCTTTTATAATCATATTTTTATTTATATTGTTTTTCTTCAAACCATTAAAACCATCAACGGTTCTTCTTCTATCAGTATGAATCATAGCAAAGTTAATTTTTAGTTTATCAGCTAAAGCGGTAACTCTTTTGGTACCACCTGGATTTTTAGAAACAACAACTGCATTTTTGTGATCTTCGATATTTTCTTTGATCCATTTAGCTAAAGTTGGACCGGCATATAAATTATCAACTGGTTTTGAAAAAAAACCTTGCATTTGAGAAGCATGTAAGTCCATGGAAACAACATGGTCAGCCCCTGCCATAACTAATAAATTTGCTAACATTCTAGCAGTAATAGCACCTCTATGTTTCTTCATTTTTGATTGTTTTGAGTAAGGAAATTGAGGAATAACAGCAGTAATTTTGGAAGCAGACCCACCTTTACAAGCAGAAATTAAAATTAATAATTCCATGATATGATCATTTACATCCGGTGAACCACTTTGAATGATATAAACATCTTCATCTCTAACAGAAACACCAATTTGAACAGAAGTTTCACCATTTGCAAATTTTTTAAGAGTTGCTGGTGCTGGTTCGATACCTAAGTTTTCACATACTAAATTACCGAGTTGAGGATGGGAATTACCAACAAAGACCTTACACTTTCTCATGATGGAGTGGAATTATGGGATTGGACGATGAGCAGACGCTAGAAAAGGAACAGAAAACAACCCATCCAGAAACATGAAATACGACTCTCTTTTAAAAGAAAAAAAGAGAAGAAAGTTGTGGGAATCAGAAAAAAACGTTCAGAAAATTTGAACAAGTTTCTATTCAAGTTGATGGGAAAAAATTGGGTTTTCCGCGCTTTTCGTGGAGAAAAACGGGAAAAAAAGGACACATCCGTGCACCGGCACCGTTTTAGCGGGTTTTTCACGGATTTTCACGGTTTTACCCCCAAATTCACCCATTTACGAAGAACATAGGCACTCAGCCAGGACTTGTGGTGTTAAATATATAAAGAATCAACTGCTGGTGTGTTTTTCTACTGAACTGTTTCAACACTTCCCTAAAAAACCTTGGAAAACCTTTTTAAAACAAACATTTTTTATTCCGTCTCAATACGGAAGGTGCAGCCGACAATAAGTTTCAATTCTGTTCAGTTGATATGGTTTTGTCATAAAGGATTACCTACAATCATGCTTGCAGCTAACTATTTCTATGTCATTGTTTGTTCCTTTCTTTGTTGTCTAATCCTATGTCGCATCAGTTTAATTATACAGCCTCTCAGAGACGTGCTTCCACCTCCATCGCAGGATCTCTTGGTCGTGCCGGCTTATATGTGCCCCAAGATTTTATCAAATATGATAAGAAAGATATAGGTAATAAATTAACGTCAATGGAGGATGGTTTAGACTCCGATGAACTACAAGACGATGAAATAAATAATGAAAATGCGATGCATTTTCCAAGCTCTCCTAATAGATTAAATTCTAGAATCATTAATACAGCAAGAAAACCTTCCTCATCTGAAATATTGACAGAAGAAGCAAGTCTTTTGAAAGCAAATGGCATTCCAATCAGACATTCAAGTGAATGCGTAGATTACAATTCACTTGAAAATAATGATAATGATACTGATGCAATCATAGAGTCTTGGGATGATGCAGTTAAACAGAATAAAATTAAAACAACTATATCTTTTGAGATTAAATCCATTTGGAAAAATTCGATTCCCTTGGTTATAACTTTCCTTTTACAAAATTCATTATCTGTTTGTTCAATTTTTACTGTTGGCCATATTTCTTCTGAAGCTTTGGCTGGTATTACATTAGGTGCAATGACTTCTAATATAACGGCAATTGCAACAATTGCCGGTTTGGCTTCTTCTCTAGATACATTTTTGCCTCAAGCTTATGGTGCAAAAAAGTTTCATTTAGTCGGAATAATCTTCCAAAGATGTTGTGTTTTAATTTTTACAATTATGTTTTTTGTTTGTGTATCTTGGTGGATTTGGGCTGAACAACTTTTAATTAACTTCTTACCTGATGAGCAATCTGCAATTTTTGCAGCTCAATATTTGAAAGTTACCTCATTCGGTATTCCTGGTTATATTTTATTTGAAACTGGTAAAAGATTCTTACAAAGTCAAGGTATTTTTGATGCATCAACCTATGTTTTATTTATTTGTGCTCCATTAAATGCAATTATGAACTATACTTTTGTTTGGGTACTCAATTTTGGTTATATAGGTGCCCCAATAGCTGTTAGTATAAATTATACTTTAATGGCATTAGGATTATTTGTTTATACGGTTACAACCAAAAATGAAAACAAACCGTTGAAATGTTGGACAAAATTTGAGATTAAAAGAGTTTTCAGAAATTGGGGTGAGCTAATTAGATTATCAATACCGAATTTAATTATGATTATGTCTGAGTTTTTATCATTTGAAATTTTAACTTTATTAGCTTCATATTTAGGTACTGTTCCTTTAGCTGCTCAATCAATTTTAGCAACAACGGCCTCATTAAATTATCAAATCCCATACGGTGTTTCAATTGTTTCATCAACTAGAATTGCGAATTTCTTAGGTGCTCAATTACCACATAATGCGCTTATAACATGTAAATCGACTTTTATTTTCACAATTATAATTGCCATTTTGAATTTTTCAATCCTGTTCTTTGGTAAATCAGTCATCTCAAATTGGTTTTCAAATGATCCAAATGTTATTAAATTAGCTGAAGGTGTTTTCCCATTATTAGCATTTATGCAAATTTTTGATGCACTTAATACAACAAGTGCTGGATGTTTAAGAGGCCAAGGATTACAAAGAATCGGAGGTTATGTAAATTTATTCTCTTATTATATTGTTGGTCTACCATTGGGTGCATATTTAGGATTTAACTGGCCAAATAAAGAAGATCCATCTGGTTTAAATGGTTTATGGTTTGGCTCAACAATCGCTTTAATTATTATTGGCTTTGTTCAAAGTTATTGTTCTTTAACTGCAGATTTTAATCAACTTGTCCAAGATGCGATTAAAAGAAGTAATTCGGATTAAGGTAGCGAGATATATATAATAATAAAATGTATAGATAAATACTAATAAGTTTAATTTTGGGTTTCAATTTCCTTTTCCATCTTTCTCTGTTCGTATTCATCTAATAATTGTAAAATTTTACGCTTTTTATTAATAACATTAACAATTTCAACCAGCACCGAATTCAGATCATTTTGAGAATTCTTGAATGATGATGATACAAATCCACCGTGAATCAATTTAACTGGATTAATTACTTTTAAGTCATCTTTTGGTGGAAGTTCTATTATTGATTTGGTTGATTTGGATTTATTATGTCGATTGTGTAATCCTTCTTTATTTATAACACTTTTATCATCCAGATCAACATCATCCGTCTTTTCATTTCGATCTTTAATATTTTTCTTTTCAGTACAAGCTTTAACATCTAAAACAAAGGTATCTCTATCCTCACTGACATTATGAATTGTTGCACAGCACATACTTAATCTTTTACTTTCAAGTAATGTGAATTTAATCTCGTCTCTTTCAGTTAATTTGAAATCTAACATTGATTTTAACATTGATAATTCTGAATGCTTTAGCTTTGCTAATAAGTTGTTATATGATTCATTATATTGATTATACAATATGGATATGTTTTCCAGTGATTGTGTCATTATTTGAGGGAGGGCTTAAATGGGGTATTGTTAATTAAAGAATCGTTCGTTATAAATGCTAAAATCATAGAACTTTTGTGATTTAAGTTTATTTGCGCGTTGGAAAGCGAATCTACACACGGTTTACAATTTATCATAAATGATCCATCTAGTTTCAACAAAATACATAAAACGAAAGCAATAAAAATACAATACATAGTAACAGGGAAAAAACAAAAGCAAATAAGAAGTACATAAAAAAGTGGACAACAAAATATTCATTCATGTTCAATATCTAGCGATAATGAATCAGATATCTGTAAATCACCAAAAAAATCATCATCATCGTGTTCAAGATTAAATGTAGTATCAATTATTGAATCGTTATCACTAAAATTCAATGAATTCATGATTGAACTAATATCCTTATTGACTTGATATTCTTCAGTTTCCTCTTCCTCTTTAATATCCGTCATTAAATTCAATGCGTTTGTATCCCTTTTATTTAATTTTGGTATTGACTGATGTAATGACATCTGAGTTTTATCCAGTAAACTCATTAAAAACTCTTGATGATTACCATCATCAAAATCACCACTATCAATCTCGTCATCTTTTAATATTTGAATGATTGAATCTCTGCATCGTTGAGTCATGATTACATTATTGTCGAATTTTTTACCTAATTGCGTTTGGATTTCATTTGTAATTGATTCAATGTTTTTAGATAACCTAAATTTGGAAATTTTTCTAATACTTCCGAATTCTTTATCAGCACCTTCTTCGTCATCTTCGTCATCGTCAGAATCCGTTGCAATTTCAATTTCTTCACGTTTTTGGAAAATTGACTTTAATGTATCTGCAGGTGCAATCTTTGTTGGTGGTGGCGGAGGAGCATTTGGTATAAATCTAAACTTATCATCCAGAGCAGGTGGTAAAGAAATTGAATCATCATCATCATCATCATCATCATCACCATCATCATCATTTTCATCAAAATCGTCATTAAGATTTTCGTTTTCATTCTGTGGTATGCAGGGTAATATTTGCAATTTTGTTAACTCGTTGCACGACGAATGGGTAGTGATTGGAGAGTTAAATGATGTCGCTGAATTAAGACTCATACAAAAACTATTCGATGAAGTAATTGTGGAAGCTGTAATGGACTGTGAAACATTAAAAGAAGTTGCACAAGAGCTTGATCTTTTATGACCATTTAAACTAAGTGTTGGTTTAACAGGAGTTGGACATGTTCTGAAAGAGGAAAATGCTTTAACGTTGGTTGGATCCAAAGTCGATTGATAAGACATATCGGTACTTTGACGTAAAGAAGTAACTGGTGTAGATACCGATCTTCTTTTGATTGACGGTGCCTTTCTTACGGGAAGTAAATTATCAAATACCTCGGTATTAACATTATTAAATGATTCATTGATACCAAAGTTGTATTCTGTATCAACATGGGACACATGGGTGAAAGAGATTGGGTTTGAGATTTTTGGTGGTGATTTTTTTTTATTCTTCAGAATACCGTTACTATTATTATCAAAACGTTGCATTACCCTAAACAGTTTAACTTGAAATTTTTCATTTTGAATCACCCTTGATGCTATTTTGGTGGTTAAAGTTGAGGGACTATCATCCAGCCACAAGGATTCATGGTTGGATTTAGACTTATTCTTGTTCCAAGACAACATTGCTAGCCATGAAAAAAGACGACAGATAGAGGAACCACTGAAGAGAACGACGACAGCATCAATAAAATGATCCCAAGTAAAGGGGGAAGCAAGAAAACAGAATCATAAAGCAGTCCAGATCACAACGACAATCCCCCTTGCTGATTCTGGCCAAAGACACCCTGCCGTTAAAGGAGGGATCTGAATACAATAGATGCTGCACAAAACAATGCGAACCGCAAAACCAGCACCTTCCTCATGTGGCCATTTGGCCAAAAATTGCCGTATTGGGAAACGTGATGAGTAGTTTCATAACGCGTCTGATTTTTTCGGGAATTTCCAGATTCGTTAGACCTGTTAACATACCAGACTTGTCGATGGCAGTTTGCGACATGCCCAAGTACTACTCCTGGTGGAGAGAGTGCACAGGACATTCACAAAAACCCTTCTTCTTCACCCAGTCGGTAATGCAGTGGTAGTGGAAACAACAAAGACACTCCAGACGACCCACTTTATCACCTGGATAAAAATCGTCGAGGCAGATCACACATTCGTTGTCGTCGTTGATACAAAGTTTATTCGGATCTGCAGTGGCAGGAATGGTGTACACTAGCATGCGGTTTCTTTCCCGTCTCATGGTTTGATCACCAGCTTTGGGGGAGCCGAATTCTTGTTCTTGAAGGCAAGCATTGATGTGCTCTTCTCTGTCAGCTTGAACCAAGTTTTTCATATCACTCCCACAAACGGGACATTCATCCATATCCTCTCTTGTCGATTCATTAACCTCAACGGTGATTTCCCTTGGTTGTGACTGTTTGATTGCATTGGCGTCTCCTTCTGTAGTTGTTCCCGTATCCATTGTACTTTGACTTACTTCTCTTATCAAGCCTCGTCTTCTAACCCTCCTACCACCTAACCTTTGATTATTTGAAATCAAGACGTCTTCTGTTTCTTCATCTGCACCGTTGTTATCATCAATATCATCAATATCATCATCATCAGTATCATTTGAATTTGTTTCGATAGCTATACCTAGCGCTTCCTTTAACATTAATAACTCATCATAGCACGAATTACATGTTCTGAATTCAAAATATTTGTATGAATCGTTAATTAATCTATTTCCACCATTATCACTTGATTCAATAACCATTGTACCTGGAATATATGTGCAATATTTATGACAACAGGAATTACAATATATTTTGCCACATTTTCTACAATGATGTTTCCTATTGAAGAATGTAAACTTGCTTGAGCAATTTGAACAAATTTTAACATCATTATCATTTTGCCAAATAATTGGTCCATCGGAGGCTGTAGTGGCGTTAGTCGTGCTGGTTGTGTTGGTGATATTTTCATTAATACCAGTCGTGTTAGTATCATCACCCGGATTCCTAGTATCGTCAACTTCTTCGTCTTCATCATCATGATCATTTGATTCAATATTCATTTGTTCTAAATCATTTGTAACATTACTTATTCTGGATGTGGATTCTTCGGTAGACCCACTTGATGTATTCGTGATGTTACTAATGGGTACAGTTGCATTACTAATATAATGTGTTGACATGTTGGTTGCCACTGTATTAGATATGATTGGTTGTAAGTTTGATTCGATTATAATTTCATTATCAGCCCGACATATATTAGTCATGTGTTCGTGGCTTGGTTCTTCCATGATAGTATTTGTGCTTGTATTGTCGGTATATGACAAAAACAGTTTAAAATCAAAGATAAAAATGTAATTAACAATAGATGAGCTTTATCGATTGTAAGTTTATTTTTTTTAAGGTTTTTTGCTGATGCAGCGAAAAGGAAAAAAATGTAATCTTTACTTTTGTTAAAATAGTAAAATACAAAACACTGAAACTTTACATAACTTACGGAAGGTCTTAGAAAAAGCCACTGGCTCTATGAAGATATCTATGTCTAAGCCAAAATACGACAATACCAAAAAATAATAATAGTAAACCGCTTGTAAAAAATGTTAGTGTTGAACAAATAACCAAATCGTTGGTCATGTTGGAAACACAATTTGAACTAAAATCTATGGAATACATTATATTTAGAAACATATTTCCAATTATACTTGAACTTGAGCATATTCCCCATGTTGTACCTAAAATTTCTATACCATATATACTTGCTAAAATTGCAGGGAACAATGTAAACACAGCAGAATTTAAAATTGAATTTAAAATAATAACAATTGAAAAATTGATGGCTGTAATTGGTATACTTGATAAATAAATATGGGAGGATCCACAAATTAAAACAGCAATTGAAAAAATCGTGATTCTTGAAATTTCAAATGTAGTACAAACAAAATCTGTAAATATCATAATTAAAAATCTAGTAATTGTTGAAGAGATTGACAGCAGTTGTAAATCATTATCTAAATTTTTTGATAAATTAAGATTGGTTAAAATAGCATTCAAATTAGATATGAAAAATTCAGTTGCACCAATAGACATCAAACAACAAATCATTAATGGATACATTAAAGGATCAGACAAGAATTTATTAACTTTTTTCTTATATGATGATGGATTGGCTGTACCAGATGGTGAAAATAATAAAGTCGATGATGATGGTGAAGATAAAACTGACAGTTCATCGTCCAGGTTGAGAATTGGTGATTCCTCTTCAACATACCAAGATCTTGGTGAGCCAATAATTGGTTCACTACTATTAGTGTGATGCAAAACAGTTGCTGCACCACCTAACAATGGGGAAGTTTCAAAATTTAAGAATTCTGCAGGAAGTGGAGATGATGGGCCATTGTAATCAATTTCATAAAGCTCAGTTAAATCATTAAGCTTACAGCCTAAAAATAAAATGAACGTTGACGACATAAGTAATAACAGGAAAAACGTTAAAATGTTAATGAAATTCCTACTGATTTCAACAATTGAATTGTCAATTGGTATAAAATATAATGCAATGATTTGAATTTCAATATATGAAGAAAATGAAATCATCATATTTGGGGTGCTAATAGCTAAAGTTCTGTAATATTTACCCAATGATTTAGCAGAATTTAATAAACAACCAAATAAAAAGGAAATATGAGAGCAACCTAAAATGAAAAAACTCAGATAAATATAATATCTATGCAGTTGATTTTTAATGACAAAAATAATCAAATTGAAACCTATAAAATAACCGAAAAATGAGATAATTGGTAAAATCCATATTCCTTTTGCGTCGGCAATATATCCACTCAGGGGGGTGAAAACATTTAACCCTAACACTTGAAATATAATTGTTTTATTGATTGTTGATTGTGAATATCCCAAAATTTTTTGTAAGGGATCAGCAAACACCGAAAACAATGTCAATATCCCCAGTGATAAACATGCAGTTACTGACAGTAAAAATGCCAGAAAATATAATTTAAACGGTCCGTAATGTTCCAATGTTTTTTTAATCAGATTTGTCATGGTATATTAATGATCTATTATCTATAAAACTTATGTATGACTAACTGGAAAAAGCTTAATGTGTATGTACAATAGTAATAGATATGAAAAAAGAATGAAGTGCAACGTAATTTGTAAAAATAAACTAATGAATTAGCAACAATTAATGAATGAACAGTATCAAATGTGAAAAATTTGAAGACAATAGCAAACCCAGTTTCTGATATAAACTCTTCGTCAAAAACAAAAACTCCAGTTCCAAATACTTTTTGACGTTGCTTCAACCGGCAGAACGTTTTTCAAGCCTGTTGATCATTCAATGCCTAAACAATCCACTGCAGAGATCATGAAAACCCACAAAAATCAACACAATCGGGTTTCCGACCGTGTCTGTTCTCCGTGGGCAGATTGCGACTCAACATTGTTGATTTCTTATCGGTAGACCGGCGTCGACCGTCGCAAATTTTTTTCATCCAGTGATAACATGAAGTTGTGCTTCTTATCCTGGTTCGTTTTACGTGTTTGGCCTGGTTTTTCTTTGAAAAATTACATTATCTCTTCCATATAGACATTGGAAATGTCATATAGAAGGAGAAAGGCACAGGGCCAAAATGGTGCTGCTGATGATGGAGGTATCAAAGGTCCATCTAGTGCGTTGACTTCGTTTTTGCGTGAACAAGGTATCAATGCTGAAGAAATCAGATTAAGGTATGAACGCACTCATAGACAACAACAAGAGGATAATAATCCACAGGATGAAGTCCTCACTACACTTAATGAAGAAAGTTCCGTTGAAACTGTAGATAATTCAATTCTACCGATAAATTTTGCCCTCGATTCAGATGAAGAAGAAATTAATTCAGACAGTGACCAAATTATTGATATCAACAGCAAACGTAGAAAAACAGATTCCACCTCTACTGGAAACTCTGTTATTTATTGTTTGGAATGTGATCAGGACTTTAAGGTTTCTGTATACTCCAAAAAATTGGAAAAACATGGACGAATCGGTTATTTATGTCCTTCATGTACAAAAATTCAAATTAGAAGAGACAGATTAGAGAAAAAACTGGAAATCGAGGCAAGAAAGAGACGAAAGAGAATTGCTGCTGCGTTGTTGGATAAAAAACAATTCAAACTACCTTCATTACAAGATTTCTGTATTAATATTATTACTGAGAATATTAATGATGTTGAACTTTTAGGCGATATTGGTGCTCATAATAAGATGAAAATTTGTAGAATTCTTGCCAAAAATAGAAGTTTAAACAACAAAACTCTTGGACTTTTTCTTGATGCTGATACAACAGAATTAGAATTTTGGGATTGTTCAAAAATTGATAAAACTTCACTTGATAAAATTCCCGCATTTTGTCAAAAGTTGGAATTTTTAACTTTAAATATGTGTGGACAACTACATAATGACAATCTGAAATACTACGGTTTAAAGCTGTTAAACCTAAAATCTCTGTCACTTAATGGTCCTTTCTTAGTTAATGATGATACTTGGCAAGGATTTTTTGAAAGTAATGTTGGTAAACAATTAGAACATTTTCATTTAACAAATACACACAGATTTTCGAACGATTCATTAGTTTCTTTACTTGAAAATTGCGGAAATAACCTAAAATCTTTAACATTATCAAGGTTAGATGGTTTGAACTCAAAACCAGTTTATGACTTATTACCGCATTTTCTTTCAAAATTGGAAAATCTTGAACTTTCTTCACCTCATAATGAAAATTTAATTGATGATGATTTAATTATAAGTCTAATGGCCACAAATTGTGAAACTTTAGTATCCTTGAATTTGAATAAATGTTCAGGTTTAACAAATAGATTATTATCTGAAGGTATTAAGTTATTTGGAGCAAATTTAACAAAAATATCACTATCAGATCTTGATCAGATTGATGATGTTGGACTTGGTGATTTATTCACAAATTGGGATATTAATCGTGGTTTAATAGAAATAAACTTAGAAAGATGCTTTGCATTAACTGATAAATCATTGTATAACATGTTGCTGCATTCAAAGAATACTTTAGTTCAACTTAGTCTGAATAGTATAAAGGATATTGATAGATCAATGTTTTCAAAATTATCGAGAAATTTAACATTGCCATTATTAACCTTTTTGGATATTGGATTTGTTAGAAGTGTTGATGACAGTGCATTGGCAATATTTTCAAGAATTTGTCCAAAGTTAAAAATCTTAGAAATTTACGGTAACAATAGATGTACAGAGAAAGCACTTGTTAGAGATGACTTGACAGTTATTGGAAGGCAAACTGACAGTATATAATAGATAGTTTCATAATTATTTTATTTTATATTTATGCATATGTTTACAATTAATAATTTACAGAGATTCATGTATATACTTTACGTTTAAACTTGCTTTTTCAACATTTCTAAACCTTGGTAATGGATAAGGTTCCTTTAAATGACATAAATTATCAGAAACTGGTATTGGATTAATAATCACAGGTCTACCTTCGCAAGATGCTGATGGGTGGCCACTTTCTTTAATTATTCTTTTATCGATCAAATCAACATCGGTACTCCCAGCTAGCCTTATCTTCAAAAAATGCTTCATATGCATAGATGATTCAAAATCTGTTTCTATTATATTTTTGATGATATCCCTTTCATTATTTTTGATTTCTGTAACAGTAAAGTTTTTAAAAACAAATGAATTATATTCATCAATTAATAAATTTATGTCAGAAGTGTTCAAAGTTGTTGAAGTTTTAACATAATCTATAATATGTGACAAATTTTTTTTATTTCTTTGTGACAATTCAAATTTGAAGAAAAAAAACCAATATCCTTTATTACTTCTGACTGCTTCCGTACCAAATACTCCCATTAAAATGTCTCTTGTATGTTTTATATCCTTTTCAATTAACCATTTATATCTACAAACATTAATGATCAATTGGCCAACTGTCCAAAAATTTAATATCGTGTTTAAAACCTCAACATCTTTTGACTTGATCTTCAAAGCTTCGTTCGTAAAATTAATTTTCTTCTTCTTATTTTGATGATTATCCTCATTTACTTTTTGATTATATAAATGAACAGAATTGATCAAATCTTCAAATAATTGTTTCCTTTCAGTGTCTGGTTCCTTATCAATTAAAAACTCAATATATTTAGAAACAATTTCACAATCTGTTGGGTCTTTCTCAATCATCGTAATATAAATCGTTTTGCAACTTTCAATATCATTCGTCCTCAATTCCAAGTATTTAACATACATATATCTAATATCCTTTTTGTTTAGTGGTACAAAATGATCACATGCCTTGTTGAAATTTGAAATTATTTTAAACTGCTCACCTTTGTTTTGAATTAAATATCTGTTATATTTAATCCACATTTGTTCTATGAAACACAATGGTATCAGCGCACGTTCAAATAAAGAAATTAGTTCTTGATTATTTTCAATGTCATCTCTTGCTTTATGATAATCTTTTTCATAATTTAAATAAGAATCCCAATCATTTAACTCTTCGTTTGTCGGAAAAACTAAATTAAAATCTGTTTTAACTATACTCTCGAATTTCCATCTCTCTTGTGCTCTATTTTGAACATTTGAAAGCACATCAATATAATACTTATCAATTAAATTTCCTGAGTTATTTTCTATATAGTCATCTATATTTTCGTTTTTTGGATTTAAACGTTTAGAATTGATAAACTTTATCAGTTTTTCTTTTTTAACTAAATCTAATACTGTAAAATTTTGACGTACGTTTGTGAACTCTTCATTATATTTTGCATATTGATGTAAAGGTATTTCAACAACTCTTGAGAGTATATTAATGTAATCAATGGAATTTGAGCCATACTTCCTACGAGCCCAATCGAGATATAAATCCCAGAACTCGTGAGCTAAAAAATGATATCCAACTTTTTCTGATCCATTTATAAAATTTATATTAACTTCATTATCATTTTGCAGTTTATTTGCTAGCACTGTTGACATATACTCAACCCAAAGATCAAGTGAATATGGGAAAATAACTACTGAACGTATCATTATTTCAACGCTGGGTTGTAAACCTTCTAAATTGTTTACTAAACTTATATATTTTTTCCAATATTTAGTGTAGTATGGAAATTTTGTTAACAATTTTTCAAAATCGGAATACAATAAAGACTTGAGTTCTTTTCTTGATCTTAATAATGTTATATGATCAACAATTAGTTTTTCATGATGTGAAATTAAATCATTCCAAAGCTTGTCATTATATGGATCATCCTCTAATTCTTTATTGATTTTCTCCCATTGAGGAAAATTATGTAATATAGAAAAATCTGACATGTATTATAAGCAGTTTATCAAAATATTATTTATATTTTTCCAAAACCAACAAAAACAAGCAATTTACTTTGTATCAGGAAACTTAAAATCCATTCACAAAAATCAAAAAAAATTCATGCTCGTTTTCTTTTTTGGAATTTCAATGATTTTCAATTTTAACATTTTTGCCAGTGGCAAATCTTTATTAGAAAGTTGTATTATCAACTTTACTTAACTACATTGAAGCTATTACATTGAGATACTAGAAATGCAAGTTATTTTTAAGGATTTTAAAAAGGAGAAGATTCCAATCAAAGTCGAATTAGAAGATTCTGTTTTATCTGGTAAGGAAAAATTAGCTTCAATCAAAAATTGTGATGTTGATCAAATCAAGTTCGTTTATTCTGGTAAGATTTTACAAAATGATAAAACCTTTGGGTCATTTAGCATTAAGGAAGGAGATCAAATTATCTTCATGATTTCAAAAGCAAAGAAGGCACCAGAGCCAATCAAAACTGAAGAACCAGTGAAGAAAGATGAAGAAGCACCAGCAACAGTTGAAACTACACCTGCTACAACAGGAGATGCACCAACACCTGCTACTGCCGAACCAGTTTCCGAATTCACAGCATCCACATTTGCACAAGGTAGTGCTAGAGAAACTGCAGTACAAAATATCATGGCAATGGGATTTGAAAGAACACAGGTTGAAGGTGCTTTACGTGCGGCTTACAATAATCCTGACAGAGCTGTTGAATATTTATTGTCAGGTATACCCCTTCCAACGGAACAGCCAACACCAGTTGCTGATTCGACAACTCAAGAAACTCCACAACGAACCGTTTCCACGACACCTGCAGCCACGGAACCATCAGACAGTGGAAATTTATTTGACCAAGCGGCATTAGCTGCTGGTGAGAACGAAGCAGGTATGGGTGCAGGTGAAGGTGATATGATGAGCCAAGTTAGAGACATTTTACAAGCACAACCAGAAATGGCAGAAGTGGTTTTACAACAGTTAGCTGCATCAAATCCACAACTGGCAGAAGTAATTCAGTCGAATCCAGAAGCTTTTTTAAGATACATAACTGAAGGTGATCAAGAGGCTTTAGCAACTGCTCTAGGTGTTCCAGCTGGTTATATTGAAGCTGCACAAAATGAAGATGAGGGAGCTGAAGGTGAAGATTCTTACCAAATTCAAATTACCGAAGCTGAAAACCAAGCAATTACAAGACTATGTGAACTAGGCTTTGATAGAAACTTAGTTATTCAAGTTTACTTTGCATGTGATAAAAATGAAGAAATGGCCGCTAATTTGTTATTCACAGAACATGCAGATTAGATATATTATATAGTTATCATGTATTAGAAAGTACTTGTGTATAATCATCATGTTACTAATTTGTATTTTAATGTAATAAATTTAGTTTCCCCATTAATATACATACTTTTGATCTTCAAGTAAACTAACTAAAAAGTGTTTGAAAGTTTGTAATAACCCTATAATTTTGTCTATCTTCCTTACTTAAGGGGTAATTACCTGGCTTTTCAACTATAAAACTAGTCATTCCAGATTCGATTGCAGCTTTAACTTCCAAGGGATTATCACTCAAAAATAAACATTTTTTCTTTTGTTCATCCTCTATAATTTCCAGCTTTTCAAGAATTTTATTGTAACTTTCGACTTTTGTTTTATTTCCAATATTAATAGTATCAAAGTAATCGGTTATTAAATTATTCATTTGAGCGCATTCAATATCACCTTTTGAATTAATAATTTTAACATTGCCGAATAACAATTTCTGAGCCTTTACACTACCACTACTATAAATATAAAGGCCATCACATAAACCCGACCAAAGTTTCATGGCTTCAATTGAATCTTCAAAGAGTGGTGCTAAAATTGCACCAGTTGTATATCCATTTTCCCAAATAAAACCTTGTAGTTGTTTCAAAATTGGGTCTTTAATATCAGCAGAAACTAAATCCTGTATATAAGATATTAACCTATCTTTATCTTCATAAGTATCTTTATCAAATTTGGTTAGAATATCTTCAATTGCATCATTTGATTTATCTAATGGATCAAGTGGAAATTTATATTTTGAAAGATAATTTGGTAATTCTTTAAGAAAATAGGGGAAAAGTTGATCCTTAACAAATGAAATCGGACAAACTGTTCCCTCTATATCTAAAATAACATTGGAGTATGGACATATAAATTCCATTATCGTAGTTGTTAAGATATTGGATGTTTACAATGGAAAGAAAAACGTCTGTTCAATATGAGTTTGCAAATCTCATCTATTTGCGAATCTTCAACATGCATTCTGAAATTTTTTGGTTGTCCAGACTACTATCCTCTTAGTTAAATTTTTACTTTGCATTTCTATCAATTAAGACACCTACAAGACACTTGAGTATTAGAACTAATACAAATTTATATAGTTTTAAATGAAGTAGGCAGAAAATGACAATAAGTAAAATGAACCTCCCAATAGAGCTAATCCAAGTAATGAATACTGATAAAACTCAAGATAATGATAAAGAGCAACAAGTTTACGCTGATACAATGATTCATAATTTAGAGAAATTCCCTAACAACACATGTAATAGGTGCAAGAAAGGTTTTGCTCAAATGGGTCCAAAACTTTTCAAAATGTGTGAACATTGTCGAATCTTACAAAGGGAAAGATCAAAACGTTGGAAAGTCAAAACTAAGAATAAGGAGGGTGTTTGTACCAGGTGTGGTACAGAATTACCACATGATTCAGTTTATGTTATGTGTGAACATTGTCGGGGTATGCTTCGAAATAGAAAAGCAAATAGGTTTTTGGAAGGTAAATGTGTTCATTGTTCAGGTCCAAATTCTGATGAAGGCGTCTATAAAGTATGTCGAAAATGCCGTGAAAGAGATAAGATTCGGAGATTAACTTTAGAACAAGAAGGGATGTGTAATAGATGTTCAATGGTATTGTCAAAGGAACAAAGGGGACATAAAGTTTGTATTTCATGTCGAATTAAAAAGAAATCTTATACGACTTCAAATCATAATGACTTATTATTAAGTTCAAACTCAATTAGAAACATAGATGAGACACAGTTATACGCTAGTGATAACGTTTCTAAAGATTCAACAATCGGTGATACAGAACGTGCTCTTGCATCAGAGATTGCACAATATGCGACACGAACTACGAACAATAACATAATCGAAAATATTTCAACTTCTAATAATATTGATGACGATAATGGATTAATGAATGATAAAATATATATTCCATCAAAGAGGATATTGGAAGATGACAACTTAGATTATAATGCGAAAAGAAAACATAAAGAAGATTACCAAGTTATTAATATACACAATGATAATATACAACACAGTACTGAAAATGATGATATTGATGTAAATTCTGAATTCAATCATGACGATATGACAAACTATGAAGATCATATGTTATTGTCCAATAATGGTAAAGCACTTGATGAAAATATGATACTTTCAGAAACTTTCAATATTCATCATGATCATTCCCAACTTAATCAACAACTTAAACAGCTTACACAATATACAAGACACTCGGTTCGTGATGATGGTAATTCTAAGTACGAGGATCAATCTGTTCTTGTTGATTTGAATGGCTTGGAAGATATTGGAATTGATTATGATATAAATGTTGAAGATGGTGATGACGTTGAAGAGGTGCAGGAAGATGATGACGGTAATTATAGTTCCAATAATGATCCCAATAATGCAGAAGATGAAGAAGAAAAGGAAACGATGTTGAGACATGTTCGAGCGGTTCAAGCTGGATTATTATCAAATACCGCAGAGCAGAGTGATGCAGAAATGGAGGCTGCCGTTGAAGCCGTTGCAGTTGCTGCTGCGGTTGCAAGAAGTCGTGGAAAAAAATGCTGAATAAACGTTTTACCCTTTAAGCCATATAATGTATTTTTACTCATATAAGTTTAATCAAGATTCGATACATTATAGCTGAAAATTAATGATTTCTTATACCTTTTAAATATTTAAATATAAACAGTCTGGTCTTTTGGTATGGCATTAATTTTGATTTAGTAGATCCAAAGTTAATTTTTTGTTGATTTTTTTTTCTTATTGCCCTTCAATGTTGTTTTTTGTTGTAATAAGGATTCTTTTTTTTTTTTATAATTATAATTCATTGTTGATCAGACTGCAATAATAATACTAATTTGAAAATTAAATTAAAATTTACCTCAAATACACAATTTTTTCTATTTGTATCAGGTTCATATCCACAGTAGCCTTCTTTGTTGCCATCGTATATATAGTACCACTTTTTTACATTCCTCTAAACTTAAATAATATTATTTCACTATTCTAGGTTGAGTTCACACTTATTTTGTTGTGTTTTTCTTGAATTATTACTTAAAAAAGCAAAGAATGAAATGCAAAAACTACACGATAGAATTTCCTTTTCCGGAAACATTCAAAAACTTCATGCTGCCTTTCAAAGAAAAATGCCGTTTTGGGAATTTGCTCAATTCTATTTACTTTTACACTTATAATGTATTTCATTGGTACTTGTTGATCCATAGAAGGGGATAGTTTTGAACACGATGCTGGACAGTGGAGTTGAATTTGTTAAGAGACATAGTAGTCTCCATACAGTCAATGTCAAATACGGGTATGTACTTCTAGCATTGTCTGTGGTTTTGATATTACTAAGAACTTTAACGTTATGGTTTTACGAAAGAGCATGGCAACGTTCTGGACGGTCAACTTCATACTCAAGATTAGTGCGTTTCCCAACCATATTGACGATATCAATTATAGTATTAACAATTGCAATTCTTTGTGCAATTCATCCACATTTTGAAAAGTGGTCTGTTTTAATTAAAAGAGCCGGTAGACTATCATATGCTTTGGTTCCATTGGATATCTTTTTAGCATCTGAGCCAGCATGGTTTTCAATTGATAATTATTTGAATACACTACAATTGCACAAATGGATTTCCAGAATTATTGTTCTACTAGGTATAATTCATGGTATTGGATTCTTAATCTGGTATGCAGTTCATAATACCCTTTTTAAACTTTTCAAACCTGCTAATTTAATTGGGTTTGTGATATTTATCATGGGAATTTTTATGATGGTATTTTGGAAACCTGTTAGAAACTTTAATTATAAAGTTTTTTATCTTTATCATAATTTATTCTTGATGTCATTTGTTTTCGTTATATTTTTTCATGCAAGACCAGGTGTTGGATTTTTATGGTTATTGAATGTCATCTTATTGCTTCTACAATTTGGTAAAAAGTATTATTTTGCGAAGGACATTACAATGAGTGAAATTATCGAAAATCCTGGTAGTGATTATATTATTATTAAATTCCCTAAAAGGTTATTACCTGAAAACTTTTTACCAGCGTGTCATGTTAGGATTGGTTATAGTAAATGGAGTCCATTTTTTTTAGCATTACCATCACACCCTTATACTGTTGCGACAACCTATGAAGACCGTGATCTGTTATCAAGCTTAGTTATTAAAAGGACTAGATCCGTAATTGAGCCATTTGAAACATATTCAATTCAACCAATCTTTAAATCTTCATTAAGTAAAACTTTTTTTACAACTGCTGAGAATATTAATATTGTATGTGGTGGTTCGGGTATTTCATTTGGTTTGGGTATTTTTGAGTACTTCAAACGTTCAATTGTTGCAGATGATAAAGACATTAAGATTAAATTTATTTGGATTACCGGTAATGAAGATGATTTATTTATTTTAAAAGAACTAAATGTTCAAGGAGTTGAGGTATTTGTTTCAAAAAATGAATCAGATGATCTGACAACAATTCAAGATGAATTTAGTTTAGAGTCGGGTATTCCATTACAAAATATTTCAAATACCTCTTCAGCTTCATTAACAACGTATGAAAAAAAATTTGAAAATATAGCAGTTATTGGAAAAAGACCAGATCTACACACACTATTACGAAAAAATCTTGATAAAACATTGGATTATGCAAATAAATGGATTCTTTCATGTGGTCCACCATCATTAATTGCAGATTGTGAAAAGATTGCAACCGAAGAAAAATGTAGATTTTTCAGTGAAGAATACTCTTTTTAAAAACCCCTATATAACATACTTATACAAGTACTGCTTAAGTTATTATTCTATTATCTAAGGAGACTAACATAAAACTTTAAGAACGATGTATCTCTGGTAATAAACGCCGTTCATGGAGGCGATGACCGAACATAAGAAATTTCAATGATTTGATTTTCTGACACTCACAGAATCATAATAATTTCATTTCTAATTTAATTTTGACTTTTATTTTATCAGGACCACTTTCTTATTATCTTTTTGGTAGACTCATAAAACTAAACAGACTACAAACAAGCTAAACATGTCCGTACGTATCAACTTTTTCTTTTTGTGATGCACATCCTTGATGACTAAATAAAATACTAACATTTTTATACTAAATCAAAAACATCATTGTTTACAATTGATTTATCACTCCTAGGTTGTGAAGATGACAAGAATTATACACATTGCATTTGACATAACACTTTTTGCTGGATTTCTTTCTGGTGTTAAGAAAAATACCGGTATTTCTCCAGACATTTCATTAATTGGGCAAAAAGATGTTGAATATTATGCACTTAAATATCTCGACTATGGGGATTACATTTATGACAGTACTGTTGGTTTCATGAAAGATTCAAAATACTGCACTAAAAGGTCTTTTAACTGAGTTCCATTTAGTATCCACTCAATTTTTTCCCCTTTTGTCTATTGTACATGATTCCCTTTTCATTTTTTAGCGTGATTTTTATACAAATATAATTGCTTTTTGAATAATAAATTTAACTTCTTAAGGTTAAAAAAACTAATGAGATCTATAAAAATTCAAAAGAAAAATCAAAAGAAAACTAAGAACAAATTATGATGGATTAAAAGGCATTAAATAACCACTGTTGACTAAACCTGTGGGACCAACTGTATTATTGTTTGATTTACCATAATTATTGTAAGCGCCACTTTGTCCACCTTTATTTGCAAAAACACTATAATACATACCATATTGGTTTGCAATATCCATTTCTTCCTCTTCGTCATCTTCTTCATCTTGTGCACTCATATAAATACCTGCATAATTATTATCTGAATTTATATTTGTTTGTATATCTTTGGTATTACTGTTCTCGTTGTTAGTGACATTGCCTGTGCCAGTGTTGTTGTTACTATTGTTAGTATTATTATCACTCATCATCGCAGCAAGTGGAGTTGCCATATTAGGAAATCGTTGAATACCAAAAGAATCTGATGGTTGATATGGTAACTGCTCTTTATAATTTGATGGTTGATTATAATGTAATGGATGATGTTGTGAAACAGGTTTATTGTTTTTCGAATAATTAATTGACCTCATAGTTTCCCAGAAATCTAATTCTTCTTCAATATCTTCTCTGATATTTTTACTGCTCATATCATTATTATTATTAATGTTATTTGATGAGTTTGATTTATTAATGTTGTCATTTTGCTTTTCCTTTCCAGTATTTGAATTATCTTGAAAAGTTGAATTGTTGTTATTATTTGAAGGGTATAATTGTTGTCTGTGAGAAAATGAAAATCTTTTTGAAGATTCATTATTTTTCTCATTTCCTTTTTGGTTTTGATTTTGATTTTGATTTTTCGAATGCTTATTTTTATCACTTGATCCGTCTTCATTATTCAGCAATCGCAATAGGGAATTTTCATGGTAAGTTTTATTTGAATTATTTGATTCGACTGTATTATCAGGTGAGGATGATGAAGTTAGTTTTGGAACTTCAGTTAATGGAGGCAAATAATTAAAATGACCATATCTTGCAATGTTTGATTGAGGATCGGAAGCTACATTAGACGCGCCCGATGAATAATGATGGTGAATATGTTGATGAACTGTTAAAGTAACACCATTAAATTTTGCCAGTTCAATCAAATAATGAGCTAAATTTTGATTATCAATTGTACCTGAATACGATTTCATTTCTTCATTTGTTCGTGGATCGACTAATGCAAATGACCAATCGGTTTGTGTCCTCGAGGGTGTTACCATTCTTGGATATGTTGTTGTTATATTAATATCATTATCATTAGTTTTGTTAAAATCATTCGATGGTGGTGAATTATTCTGTCGTTTAAATTTTTTTTTGTTATTCACATTATTATCATCCTGTTTATTAGGGTTCGTTTTCTCATTTATTAAATCATTTGGACTTCCACTTAAATCTCTTGCTCGTTTTTTGTTATGATTTTCCAGATCCTTATCGCTTTTATTGTTTTTAATGTTGTTGTTGTTATTATCATTTTCAAAATCTTGAGATTTCCTAAATTTAACAACAGGTCGACCATTTTCATCTAAAACTCCAACAGCTTTTTTGATTACATCATTTGCACTATCTTTTGCAATATCAGTCATAATCTTTCTCCATCTATTACGACAGGTTAAACTTGGCCTAGTTGGTAATGAAACTGAAATTTGTCTCCATTTTGTACCAAATTCTTTAACTTTTGTAATTAATATTAAATCTTCTTCTAAACTCCAAGGTTTCAATCTTTCTTTTGTATCACTATTTAAAACTTCGGTATATCTTTTTGAGCATTGGTCTTCATTTCTACCTTCAATTTCAGATGCAACTTTTTGCCATGCAGGACCATGTTTTTTAAAAGCTTTAATTAATGAGTTATCTTCATCTTGAGTCCATTTACCCTTTCTTAAAAATGGGTCTAACGAACTTACCCAACGTTTCTTACATTCTTTCCCCTTTCTTTTGGAGCGCATTTGATTAGCAATTTCAGACCAATCAATCAATTTAATATTTATATGTTCATCATTATAAGATAGTAAGTTATTGATTTTCAAATGTTGCTTGATTAATAAAGATATTAAACATTTATCTTCATCGGAAGACCAAGCATTTCGCCTATCCTTTCTAAATATTTGATAACCTAATGATTTACTAATTGCTAAATGATCAATAGAACCAGCAATATGTTTTTCAACAACTAATTGTGGAGCGTCAATGTTATCAGCTTCATCAGTATGCAATTTTGATGATAGTGACTCATGTGAAGAGTCATGATTATCGTCTTGCGTCATAATGAAATAAACTTGTATGTGAGTGTAAGTATAGATAACAAAAATTAATCTTTATCGATTTAAATATGGTATTTGAAGTGGATGGATGGAAATATATATATTGTTGGATTTGATGTTTGTGAAAGTAACATATATAACATATTACAGTAAAAAACCCAGGGTCAAATAAAAAAAAATCAGAAAAAAAGAATAAAATAATGCAGAAAAATGCGAAAATGTATCAACACACCCCAACAATTACAGTTGTCGTTACACGACATGTGCTTATGTCATATCACGACAGTTTTTTGTTGTCATACCACGGTGACTCTGGTTTTCTCATTTCTTATTTCTCGGTATCTTCGGAGGGACATAAATCTTAAATCTTATAAAACCCCTCTTGTTTATAAGAGATCATTTCATTTTGTTCTAATTTTGTAATTTATACGAAGAACTAAAAACCTTGTTATTCGATCGCTTTATGAATTATTTATGACTTCCAACCACACATATGTCACGTTTCTTAATCTACTTGATGTTGTAACCAGTAAAAACTTCTGTTGCATCTCTAGGTTGATGTAAATAGTCTTGCAACAAAATCGTAAAGTTTTAACTGTATGGCAAAAGCGTTTGAAGATTTGAAAATAAAACAATGTGTAGTTCACCAAATTATTAGTTTTAATACAACAGAATTTTAGTATGGCGTAAAAGCAAGTCGACTACGTTTATTACTTTATATCCTCAAAACAGTAGTTGATGAAAAAAAAGAAGAGGTGAAAACAAACTAATGTCATTTTCCATATTGTAATAAAAATTGATTTAGCACATTAAATATGGAACTAGTTAGTTTTTTCAGTTTCTGATAAGCTTGAAAAAAGCATCAGTTGGTAAAAGCTGAATACAATTTACGATCATCTCACGTGTCGGTAACATTGTGAATTAGCCGAGTTAATTTCTTAGAAATGATTGGACCTCAACAAAACAGTTTATGTTACGACGGCGTAAAAAAGTTGGAATTAGGCTTGATTTCAACTTGCTTTACGAAAAAAAAATTTTAGTTAAAATTGGAAGAACCATACACAAAGGGATATATGTCAAACATATAAGCAAATTTTTTATTAGAAATCCTACATTTAATTCAAGTACCAATATAGCCAAGCAATGTGTTAAAGATAATATTAGCATTTTGTTAAGATTCAATTATTCTGCACTTCGTTACTTAAGGTGATATAATATTGCGTATTGGTGTGTACAATTCGCATATACGTTTTTGTTATATTATATAATATTATTTAATCGCAATATTTCATAATTAATACTGCCCCAATAGTCAAAAATGTTTACTTCGGGGCAGCACACATTAGTGCGTATTCTATTTTGTAGAGTGTAATTTTCTGTTGAAGTCATGGAACATTAAAAAACCCAAAACTGACATTAGTTAAAATGAAAAGTATGATTTACAATTTATAAAAGAAAAAATCGAACGATTTAAATCTGCCCATTCTTCTTCAACCAATCGAATATTTTAAAGTGCACATGTTCGTATGACTTTCATATTAAGCCTAGATTGCACTCGAAAAAAAATGAGGAATGTGGTGAAATGTGAGACAAAACCATGCATTTCTCAGAAGCTGCCACATCATCAGAAAATGTCAGAAAGAAATATGTAGAAAAATAGAAAAAATGCGGCTTTAGGTGCATTTACATCACAATGCGTAAGATGAAACACAAAGTTAAAAAACAAGCAACATGTATGTAGATAGGGGAATTTGAAACCCCGAAATCATCAAGCGATGTTTTTGCCAAATTGAGAATTCATGCATAATCTACATGTATAACAAATTTTTTAAATTCTGCTGCAAAACAAAGAAAAAAAAAGAGAATATGGCCATGTATGGCAAAAATGTTCAAACTAGTTCCCATTAAAAAGCTAAAAAAAGAAATACGACATCAAAATACAAAACTAACTAAAGTGGTGCAATAAAAAGAAATTTGAAGTTCACAAATTAAGAGATTATACATATGATGCTACTGCAAAAAGAATGCTCTGTTTTGAAACAATTATTTGAAACAAAGGAAAATCTTAAAAAAGCTCAACTAAATTAATCCGAAAAAAAAGACATCGGTAAAAGCGAAAAAAAGTGAATATATCTGAGTTTTTTATGCAGTACATTATAAAGTTTAATATACACTATGGCCATATATACGTTGAAATCATGAGTCATAAATATCGGATTAAATTAGACTTTATTTTTCCGCTTATATGGCCACATACATGTGCACAAATTCGGCGTTTAAGTTTATAAAAAATATAACCTAAAGCCTCAAGTCTGTGTCTATAACCATTGGTTCAACTTTTTGGATCGACTGTTGCAAGTAAAGCTAAAAAAGTATACTAAACATTTTATTTTTTGAACAAGGTTGTGGATCGGTGTTGTCTTTCTTTATTATGGATGTATGATAGTGTGATTAACATTATTTTGTCATTTAGCGGTAGTAGATTAAAAAAAAATTTATTGATAATTTCAAGTTTATAAACTTATTCCTAAAATACAATAAGTATAAAAAAATTCCAAAGTAAAAAAACATAAAGAAAATTTTAATGCATAGTATAGATAAATTATGAGGAACATAAAATGCAAATTTTGAATGCAAATTTTGATTGCAAACTATGTTGCATTTTCTTTTTTTTTGTGTTTTATTTGAATAAACAATTATTATATTTTATTGTATTGAAGTTGAAATTATTTTGAGTAAACGTAAAAGGAAAAGTAAAAGTAAATCTAAAATATGAAAGAAGTGAAATTTAAATAAAAGCTAAAAAGAAACCACAAAAATAGGTGGAAGCAAAAAAACGGGAGATATGAAAACACAGCAATTGGTTTAACAAATTATTTAATAAGATCATTCGTTAGATCATTAAAACTGAAATAGCTTAGTGTAGGACTATTGTCATCAATCAAAGTGTTACAACTAGAAGAATTATTGAAATTTTGATGGTTACTAAGTTGTTGATTATTAATCTGTTGCTCATTTATTCTTTTCTCTAAGAAATTTTGTAATTGTAATTGTTTAATTAATAATTGGTTCTCAATAGATGAACTTACTGAGTCATTTATTAATGTTAATGATGGGCTATTTAATTTTAAGTTTCCGTATAATTCATTAAAATTGTTGTTGTTGCTGTTGCTGTTGCTGTTGTTGTTGTTATTATTAAGTTCATTAAAATTTAAATTGTTTGATAATAATAAATCTGAACCTGTTGAACGTTGATTGTTGTTGTTGTTGTTGTTATTATTATTAGTAACATAGTAATATTTATTTTGTTGGAAATTATTAGAAAATTGAGGTAACTTCTGTGGTGGATTTAATGAATAATTTTCATCAAAAAAATGATTAGAAGGTAATGTATTGGCCTTAAGTACAAAATCAGTTTCAGCTGGTGATGTTAGTGTACTGGGTGTTGAGGCTGAAGATAATGAACGAAATGAGTTAAAGGCTGAGTACTTGTAAGGTGATGGTGAAGTAAAATCCAAATTGTTTTGATTATATTGGTCTAGATCACTTAGTTCACTTAACTCGTTTAGATCGTTTAGATCATTCAGATCAGTTAGATTACTTAGGCCATTTAAATCATTTAGATCACTTAATTCATTCAATTCAGATATTTCATTTAATTCAGATATTTGATTGAATTCAGACAACTCGTTTAACTTATGAGGTACATTTGAATTATTTAAGTCGTTCAAATTGTTTACTTGATTTGACTCATTCATTTCAGAATTAGTTGAGATAATACTTGATTTTCTGGTAGAACTAACAGTTTCATTATTTGAAACAAAGGAAGGATTTGCCAGTTTTGCATTGATTATAATAGAACTTGAATTGATTAGAGATTGATATAATTTATCCTTTTTAAAATCTAAAAATTTAAAACATTTATCACCATATTGTTTTGGGGTTATACCGGTCATACTTTTAAAAGTTCTATGAAAATGCCACGGGCTTAGTTGGGATTTTGAAGCCAATTCTTTGAATCCTAAGACACCACCTCTTCTCTTTTTAGTTTTCAATTTTAAATGTTTCATTATAAATGAGCCTCTTTTTGTTTGATTATTTGGAAAATAAAATGGATCATCAATTTCTGACACGTTATCGTCATCATCATTACTAAAATTTTCATCATAATCATCATCAGATGCGTTGAATGAGTGATGACGGTATTGTTTTTCGATTTCTTCTTCTTCTTCTTCTTCTTCTTCTTCAAAATTATTTTTTGTACTGTTGTTGTTTTCATCATAGATCAATTGTACACCGAAAATGGTCGATAAAGCGGCTAAAGCAATATGTTTACAGGCCATATCGATTAATTTTAAATGTTCTAGATCACATTTTGAGGGATTGACTAAAGAAACGTTGTTGTTGTTGTTGTTGTTGTTATTATAAGTTAAATCAGTAACTTGTAATAACTTATTCTTTAATTTAATATTTTTCAATTGATTAATTGCACTGATATAAGAGTTTCTATTATTTTCAAACAAAGGAGGTATAAAACCTATTTTTTTATTAACATTTTTAATAGTCGAAGATAACAGATTCAAGTCTATTAACACATAATTTTCATTTGATACGATTGTAGAATTCTTTTTTAAATTTGGTAAACAATGTTGACAAAATTCATAGCCATTTTTAATCACATCGGCTTTGGAATCAAAGAAGATGATATCATGAGGTAAATTTTCATTGTAATTAAAACTTAAATCACAATTTGGCCTACAACATAAATTCAATTTGGAATTGCATACAAAGAATTTATCCGAAGCAAAGGGATCTTTATATTTGAAAGCTTGCCATTTAAGTTGGGTTGAATTGTAAGGCATGCTTAAGAGACAGTGTGACTAAGATCAGGAAAATAGACACTGTGAAATGGATACAACGTGATTGTGGAAGTTTGAAAGATTGGGGTAATGAATGCGAGATAACGCAGCTTGAGATAGTAGGACGAATAATAGAGAGAAAGAAGGAGAGACAAAAACACACTAAGATTAGAAACAAGGAAACAAGCAAGAGATTAAGATAGTACAAGACGCCAATAGCTTGCAGAAGTAGACGGACATTTAGGACACTTTATACTTATACGGAAGTGTGCATGTAACGGATAGATAGTGAAAATAGAAAATAGGGAAGTGGCTGAACAAAGCGCAGCCAAGATGCATAGCACCGAAAGCACCAATCCAGCTAGACCCAAGTGGTGATGACGCGCTCCGAGACAGAGGGAGCATCCAACACTGCAGGAAGCCGCGTGTGCAGGCCACCAAGCTGCACCGGCGCCAATCCCGGCGATCGCCGCTGCATGGCGTGCTAATGGCGCGCGGTTCGCGTTTCGCGTTTTGCGTGTCCCGTTTCGGGCATCGCGTTTCCCGTTTCGGGCATTGCGTTATCCGGCGGGCGGTGCGCGGTCGGCTGAGCTCGGGCAGCTTTGGCAAAGCAGTGTGCGTCGATCGACCTGTCTGGGGACTTGTCTGGACGTGCCTGCCGGAAAATCGGCGCGGTCGATCGGCGCCAACATCCAACAGAGTTCTAAACCATCTACATTCTTCACATTTTTTTTTATCTCCATATCTCATGAAACTTCAGGTCAAATTCAATGACCAAATGTCAAGAAATAACAGACAACCCCACTATTCATATGACCAACGATATTACAAACGGTCTAGAAATTATCATGATGCAGAATATTACCAGCCAACTCAAAAAAATAACATGACCAGATCCGCTTTACCAACTGGTCCTAAAAGTTTACAGCATGAATCCAACTTCAAATCTTCTCAGGATGATTTCTCATATTACGATACCGATCCTTATTATTATCAAAATAATCTTAACAATAAGATACATAACCGCAAGAGAAGGTATAAGCATGAAGAGGGGGACGACCTTGGTGATGATGATGATGATGATGATGATGATGATGATGATGATGCAGTCTTTTTGAAATTATCCAAAAAACCTTCCTCTTTTCCATCTTCTTCTACTTCTGTATCTTCTACAAATCCTTTGTTTAAATACATGACTAAATGTTCAATCAATGGCTCAATTCATGAACGAATTCAACAAGTTGGTGAAGGTACATATGGGAAAGTTTATAAAGGGAAAAATTTAATCACGAATGAATTAATCGCTTTGAAAAAACTACGTTTGGAAGCCGAAAGAGAAGGTTTCCCAATTACTTCTCATAGAGAAATTGGTCTATTGCAATCTTTTAATCATCAAAATATAGTTGGCTTGTATGAAATCATGGTTGAAAAAAATCAAGTTTTCATGATTTTCCCCTATATGAATCATGATTTAAGTGGTATTTTACAACAATCAAACATTGAAATTTCCTTAAGTGAAAAGAAAAACTTGTTTAAACAATTGCTAACGGGTATAAACTATTTACATTTGAAAAGAGTCATTCATAGGGACATTAAATGTTCAAATATTTTGATTGACAATAATGGTATTTTAAAAATAACAGATTTTGGATTAGCTAGGAAAATGAAAAATTTAAATGAAAATTTAGTAAATCCAAACTACACCAATCGAATTATAACTTTATGGTATAGACCTCCTGAAATTTTATTAGGTTCGACTAATTATGGTAGAGAAGTTGACATTTGGGGGATTGGTTGTATTTTAATTGAACTATTTACGAGAAAGGCAATATTTCAAGGTAACAATGAAATTGATCAATTGTTGAAAATTTATAAGATTATGGGAACAATCAATTTGAAAAACTGGCCTGATGTGCATCTACTACCTTGGTTTGAAATTTTAAGGCCAAATTACAAAACCGATAATAAGTTTAATGAGAATTTCAAAAATTTACTAACTCCTGAATGTTTTAATTTGGCTAAGAGTTTTTTACAAATGAATCCGAAATTGAGAATATCGGCAAATGATGCATTAAATCATCCCTATTTCAATGAACTTCCAAAGGAGACGCCTTTGAATTTCTTGAAAAATATAAAAGGGGAATGGCACGAGTTTGAAGCGAAACAAAAGAGAAAACAGCTACAAAAACAACAGCAGCAGCACATGCAAGTGCAAGTGGAACGAACATCCAATGCGGACGCCGAACAACGCCTTTAAGACATAAGTGTCGACTAATACTTGAAGATCTTTGCTTCAATTCTAAATCTAAATCTCTGAAAAAAAAAAAAAAAAAAAAAAAATTTAATTTATTATTGTTTATTTTATATTTTTTTTTTCATTTTTTTTTTTCAATTTTTTTTTTTTAGTGACC